>CAJNIZ010021358.1:74479-85483 GCA_905231905.1 Symbiodinium pilosum
GCTGGACTACCCCCTTTGCTGAAATGATTTTGGATTGGATTTGTAAGGTTTTAGAATACGGCTTTTAATAAAACTGAGCGGCTTTAGGTTTGGGATTCGGTAATTACTAAAGTGGATTCGGAATGTCTGCGGCGGCTGAGCTAGGAGATGTTTAGAAAGAGTTTCCTTTTAAAATCTACTTGAGTGAAAAAGATGGTATTTTTAGGGCCCCAAAATCAAAACACATTATACGGGACCTTCCCAAACAAACTGGGATCCCAGCTGGACAGCCAGGAGCAGGCGAACCGAAATGGACCACACCAAAAGGCTGGCAGTAACAGCTAGTCTATGGCTGGAGAGGTTTGCAGCATGCTATGCCAATGGTTGCATAAACCTTGAAGACCATGGCTATTCCAGGAGTAACTAGATTTAGGGTTTAGGGTTTAGTGTTGGTTGAGCACCGGCGAGGTTTCCGGGTTTCCTTAGGCATGTGTGGTTTCAGTCACCGCCTGTCATCTTGCAATTTGTGGTTCAGGCAATAATGTTGGATCGCCTTTATTATTGAGGTCCCCTATAATGTGTTTTCCAGCCGGCTTAATGAGCTCATAGCAGAACCTCTGCACCGTGACAACGGCAACTGAAAGACCTCAGATGCTACGAGCCATGCAACCTATGTACTTGTGAAAGGTCATGTAATACAAGCCATTGTAGGCTGCAATCTGGAAGTTCTACGCGATGGCAAGCAGACAGCTGGGGAAGCAGAATGCTGGCGGGCTGTGAAGAAAGCGAACAAAAAGACAGTCAAGAAGAAGCTGACAAAGCCAGCCAGTAAGCCCGTGAGGAAGCATCCCAGTACAGCTGCGAAGAAGCGTCAAGCCACCCGAAGACAGCAAAAGCAAAGAGAATACGAGAAGAACCGAGCTAGATGCAGCAGACCGCGCTTGACACCAGGTGGGGCCTTTTCAATACAATGAGGCAATGAGCTGCCTGGCTGTTTTGGGGGTGGTTGTTTCCTGCTCTGCAGGTTCTTACAAGATTGTGCCTCTTGATGACACCACGATCAACGAGCCAATGCCTATACAGAACATGCCTTCTGAAGAGCGTAGCCGGATGCTCAGCTTGCTACACATGACTCAATCTAGGGAGCGACAAATTCAGCCCTTTGCAGGTGTTGATCCTGAAGATGACCCTTGGGTGCAAGCCCTTCTGACAAGGCTGCTTTGCCATGCGCATGGAAGATGGACCATTGCTACCCATGGCTGTTAGCATACATGGCACATGAGGTTCCGAAGCTGTCGGGCAGCCTACCATGAATGCATGGAGACAATTGCCGCTCTGAGAGATGAGATCAATGTAAGGGAAAGACTCTTGCTTTCATTAGTTCCTGGCGCATGCCTCGTTCGAAGTTCGTGATGAAGTCTTTGGTCGAATTATGGTCACTGAAGGAGTGCTGGTGGCGGTTCGTGAGCGAGCACAATCTACAGGATCCTTGTCACAAAAGTGCATGGCAGCTCTGATATTCCAGTCGATTTGGTAGCAGTGAACTGGCAAACCAGGTATTGTGGCCAATGTTTCATATGCCTCAGGATCAGCCTGTGTTCTGTATCATAGACAGATACGAAACTGCAGAATCTTAGGCGACTTGGCCATGCTGAAGTTGCTCAAGACAAGCTTTGAGTGATGCGGCTTTGGTTTGGGCAGCCTGCTTTGCTTGGCTGTCCGAAGGGGTGCAGATGGCCTCTGTTTGCGAGGCAGAAAAGTGCTGGGGCAAGTGATGAAAAAGAGATCTCAGTGCTGTCTTGCCGCTACAGCTTGTATCAGGCAAATACGCGGGCTTTCCGAGCTATGTGTTTGTCATGCATATTGCTAGTACATCCAGTAAACAGGCTACCATCAGTCCTTCATCCTTCAGTCCTGGACCCTTTGATGCTTCACCATGCCTGCGGAAGCTTACTGCATAAAAACCCCAGCCCCAAAACTTGCTGCCTGAGTGGGTGAAACAGAGGCTCCAATTGCCTTCTTGGCTGCAGATTTGAGCGTCAGAGATCATGACTAAGCTTCCACAACTGCCGAAGGATGGGGCATCTGCGCCTGTGCCGATGAGGGAGGCCAGCGGAGCACCAACTTGTTTTGTACAGACATGCCATCTCCAGGTAGGCCTGTAGAGCTTTATGCAATCTGAGGCCCCAAGCTCTGGATGAGGTAGCACATTCGCTCACCATGAGAAGTTGGGTGGCAGAAGATAGTCAGTTGGTCAAAACTTGCAGCATGGAAACATCAACATTGGCCACCATGTCACCTTATCATGCTGTTGAGCAGGTGAACTCTTCTTCAACTACGCTGCCAAGGAGACAGAAGTATGGACCTCAGCATCTGTGGATAGCAGTTTCTGTGGCTTCCAACACTGATGTTGGCTTTCCTTACTCTGACGCATGCTGGGATAATTAGATTCAGCACGTAACCCTGGATCATTACCTATCCTGTCTAAATTCCAAGCACGTACACAAATTATGAGCAACAGGCTGAATTCATGGTGGGTAACCTGGGCCTTGAAAGAACCAGTTGAATTGCTTTCATTCGCAGCTGCTTTTGCTGAAATCTAGCCTTCCTGGATCTTCCTTGTCAGCCTGCTGTAGCCATGCAGGGCTGGGCAGTACAGAGCATTGCGGAGTTCCCAGTGCCCATGATCTTCACGAATACCAAGGAGGAGGCAGTGGCCAAGTTCGCAAAGGGCAAGTTTCGAGAGCTTCTTGGTGACACGTACTAAGGCCTGCTGCCTCACGTGCGTTCTAAAATTCCTTCACATTTCCTTTGTATTATCCCCTTTTCCTGCTTGGCGGTCTGCTTAATTTTTTTGGCCGCCTAACAGAATCCAGGTTGGGCTACCGCATGAGCGAGACGACAGACTGTGTGGTTTCGGGCATTGGGCACCGAGCAGGCAATCGCTCTGAGATGCGTACATACTCATCGATGCGCCAATTCGAGATGATAGAGGTTTGCATCAAGCCTGAGGATGTGCAGCAGCTTGTGGAAACCAGGATTCTTGACTGAATGGATGTCCCTAAAACAGGGCGCCTCAATACTTGTACGACTATTCTGCAGCCTGTGCAGCAGCCAAGGAAGGTGAAGATCATGGACAATTGCTTTCAGGCAATGCTGACTGAGCGGACCGTCATGGATGTGCATGTCTTCAAGGTTGCGGTAGTGGTCAGCACAGAGGGGCTTTCAAAGAAAGTCTGGACTTTCTGCCAATTGGCCAGCGACCATGAGACGGTGGGCCAAGCGGTTCTGAAGAACACCCTGGCTCCTCCCTTGGTGTTGTTACGCCAGCAGCATTTGCTGTGTGATCCTTCAGAGCCCCAGGCTGAAAAAGACGAGCAAGATGAACCCAAAGGAGGTTTACTTTGGGAGGCCTGAAGAGTTGGCCTGGGCCGCCTTTTTGGTTTTCTCCGGCAAGAAGTCAGAGTTTCTATGCCAGCACCAACACACATGTCATGTTCACTGGCAGAGGTAGGACTTCTGAGACACATACTGAGAGCAGAGGTTTGCAGCCGTGACCTCCAGCTTCGATAAGTTGCCGAGCTCTGCAGTGCACCACGATTTCCATGTGAGCCCAGCCGCTGTGCCTTGGTGCAATTTAATGGCAGCATGACGATATACATTGTAAATGCCCAGTTACGCCCAAGGAGTTCTGGGAAGCAAAGCTCCCTCTCGAGAAGACAGGGAAGGCCACACTGAGCATCCACATCGAGGAGCAGGCTGACACCAGGCGTAACCTGAGCCAGCTGAGCAAGGACATGAAGCTTGAGCGGTTGATGCTGGATCTCGAGGATGTCCATCAGCAACTGGCTCTGCTGGAGGGCAAAAAGGAGACCTATTTGACATTGAAGGCCAAGCTGGAGAGCAAGATCGCCGAAATGGAGTCGAAGAAGCGGCGCTTCAATGATGAGGACAATGCTGACACTCAGTTGTCTTCTGCAGCGTCCAGTGCTGTGCAAGATGGCCAGGCATAAGCAGGGCACATGTGTTTGCGCATGCACTTTCAACTTTTGAGTTGCTGTGCAAGGAGGTGCTAGCTGGGCAGAAGATTTCAACTAAACTTTGTAGCCAACTCATAACATGCAAGTTGGGTCCAGCCGGCTGCCGGCCAGCGACATTTCAATGCATGCCTGGAGGTGGCAAGGGAACGTTTGATGGCGCATCCATTCCAAAGCTGTAGGCTTCTTCTTGGGTAATCGTGGCCTCTTCCTGGCATTTTGATGCAGGTGGTATGGGTTAGAACCTAAGTTGGAACCCAGGCTTTACACAAGACCTTCATACCTATGTATGGGTCAAACATGCACCGGCATTTGGGTTCTGACTCTTGGCTCTGACTTTGAAGCCCATGATTTCCAAGTCTATGCTAGGCGCTGCTGAAAACAAGTTGCCAGACAGATGACCTGCATGCCCATTTCAAAGTTCTTGCATATGAGACATGATGAGAGTTCATGGCAGCTGATAGCACTCACTGACACCTACTTGTATTCTCCAAGGTTGCTACGATATGAAGCTGTTCGATGGAGGCCTGCACTTGTGCTACTGTAGTACAAAGATTCCGCATGATGACTCTTGGCCATGTTGTTGCCAGTCTTATTGAAATGCTATGTCCTCTGCATACTTTTCTGCCTCTGGTGATGAACCTGATTGCCTGCAGGTTCTGCCCATGTCGATTCAAAAGCTGGCTGGGATAAAAAGAGCCGCATGTGTTGCTGCAAAATGGGTGAAGAGCTGAAGAGCCAGGAAAACCCCAGGAAAGCATGTTGGCTTCGTCCCTCCGCACACCCACCAGCTGTTCCTGCTCTTCGTCCCTGCGCGCATCCACCAGACTCTTAGGTACCTTGTTGCGTCAAAGCTTTGTGTGCTTCCGAGCAAGATTCTTTTCACAGCATCAAATCCCAAAATCTCAAATTGCAAGGGCTGTCCCCCTTAGATTTTTCAAAGAATCAAGTCACCTAATCTCAAATCGCAAGGGCTGTCCCCGTAAGATTCTTTTTGCAGAATCAAACCCCCAAATCTCAAATCGCAAGGGGTGTCCCCCTGAGATTTTTCTCAGAGAATCAAATCCCCAAGTCTCAAATCGAAAGGGGTGTCAGCCTGAGATTTTTCAGAGAATCAAATCCCCAAATCTCAGATCGCAAGGGGTGTCCCGCTAAGATTTATCAGAGAAACAAGTCCCCAGATCTCAGGTCGCCAGGGCTGTCCCTGAGATTTTTTCAGAGAATCAAATCACCTAATCTCCAATCGCAAGGGCTGTCCCCCTAAGATTCTTTTTGCAGAATCAAACCCCCAAATCTCAAATCGCAAGGGGTGTCCCCCTGAGATTTTTCTCAGAGAATCAAATCCCCGATCTCAAATCGCAAGGGGTGTCCCCCCAAGGTTTTTCAGGGAATCATCTCCCCCAATCTCAAATCGAAAGGGGTGTCACCCTAAGATTTTTCAGAGAATCATTTTCCCAGTTATCGTCTCTCTATCTTGTTCTTTCTATTTCGGCGGGCGACAGCATCCTAATGTTTTCTCACTTAGATTCAGGCTAAACTACACATGTGGGTTTCTTGGGTTATTACTATTACCATTACTTTTCCTATAGCTATTGCTACAGTATTGCTACTGCTGTTGCTATGATCATTACTATGAGCATAATAATACGATTACGCTGTTCAGCATAGCTATAGGGTGTAGGCGGCCTGACAAGGCCAACGCGTACCGCAAAGATACACGAGGAATACGCTCAATGATTGATCATCATCATCGTCGTCCTTGTATCAATGATTCCAGCAGCAACAGCAGCTAAAGTCATGGCTATGCTTTGGATACTGCCGTTTCCCGTAAACAGTTGGATAATATATTTTGAATATACTTATAAACAGCCTCAATATGGCCCCTATTATAGACTGTTAATGGCCCAAGCTATGCTGTGTTCAAATAAGGAGACTGGGACCAGCAGCGACTTCGAGCTTTTCAGCTTCGCAAACCCAGGCCTGGCTTCCGTCGCACAATCCGATTTTGGTTGCAAGATTCATGTATTTCCTGAATATTTGTTGGCAAAATTTGTGAGCTACGGACTGAAGCCTCTTCAAGTATGCCATTGCGTTTAGCCAGTAAAACGTGATGGCCCCCCCAAACCTCAGCATTTGTGTTTCCATGCCAGTCTGTTGGAAAACAAGATTCAAGGCCCCACGGAAGTGCTGCAAAAAAAGATAGCATTGGATTTTCGCAGATTCCAGTCGCGTTTAGCGCCCTCGTGACCCCTGATCCTAGAATGGTGTATTTCATGCAGCCCTTCATGTTGTTCATTACGCTTCTCATATCCAAGCCTAGTACAGCGAAATGGCCCCTTCCAACATATTCCGGCGTATGTAAAAAGAGATGGAACAAGATTGCAGAATGAGTATTGGACGTCACCATGAACCAGACTGCTGACCGCTGCTCGTAATATTTGCAGTAATTAGGCCTGGTGTCATTCAACATCCGGGGCATCCTGGCCAACAACGACCTGCAGATTGGCCTGAAGGCTGATCATATCACTGTCCAGTCAGTTGCCATTCTATTTAAAATAAGAATGTTGTGGTCCTCATGTCAGCTTTCTGCTTCATCTTGCTGTTGCTGGCGCCACCGTTCCTGGTGGGTTCAGGTGAGCTTTGGCCCTTTCACCTCCCCAGAGAAGCGGATTACTCTGGTGAACATCGTGGATCACTACCGCCTGGTCTTGTCGGCCATGCCCTTTGTCTCGGTGGACACTCGGCTCAAGGCCTTGGACGCACTGAAGAATTTCTCTACGAATGACGTCTCGAGCGCAAGCACTGGCACCGCCTCGGTCGTCGGCGCCGGGAGCCCAGGGCATTCAAGCGTGCTGACCCACTTGGGACGGTTTCGTAGGACTGCTTTGCTAGCAGGAGGCGGTTGTGGCTCAGAACTACAAAAGCCCGGGAAGGAACTACTTGGCCTTCAGCACTCGCCAGCATGGCCAGGCCTCTTGGCACGCCTAAGAGTTCCTCGCTTGCTTTGCTTATCGTGTTGCGCCGTGTCCTGAGCATCAGCCTTGCTTCGGCTGGGTTGCCAGGTGACGAATTTGTGGCAGGGCCTGATTGCAGGCGATATGACTTGGGAGGTGCTTCGCTTTGGGATTGAGAGTGAGCTTCCAAGAGTAGACTTGCCGCGTTTGCTGCAGGCTCTTAGGTCTTAGGGCACTGGCGGCATGACACGCTGGCAGGTGATGATGAAGTTTCACGAGACTCCACCATACCAGACCAACATCATGGGGTCCTACGAGTTCAACGACAACAGCTACAGCACTTCCAATCGAAGGCGATCCGTGGGTCTCTTCATCAAGCCCGATGGAAGGCATTTCATCGGCAGCGCCTTGCAAGGAGAGCGGGGTAGTGCAGCAAGCGGACCCAACCTGTTTGATCATAAGTGGCACCATGTGGTCCTTGTCCTCTCCAAGAGCACGCAGAAGGCCTACTACTTCATAGATGGCGTCCGAATCAACTCAGCAGATTACCTTGTGGGAAATCAGAATCCCTCCATTGACGGAACCATCACAATCGGAGGGGGCCATTTGGGGCGGAACTTCGACAACCAGGCTCCAAGATGGATCATCATGGATTTTTATTAGGAGTATATATCCTGCATTCCTAGCCATGATTGCGCCCGGGCCCTGCAAGTCCTTTCTGGTACCACTTGTGGCTAGTGCGAGGGTGGGGCGTCTATGAAGGTGAGCCGCTTCGCCATTTGGAGCCGCGCTTGGTCCCAGGAGAGCTATGCAAACCGCTGCAAAGCGGTTCTCTGCAAACCGCTGCAAAGCGGTTCTCTACGTGGTAAGTTTTCCAAAGCAGGGGGACCCTAATGTAGACTTCCAAATGCTATGGTTCTTGTTATGGGGACCCAAAAAAGGTACCCCTGATTTTGAGAGACCCCCAAATATGATGCCCTATGTGCCCCGTGGAAACTTCATTTATTTGTGGCAGCGCTGGGGACCTGAGCGTGCACAAGCTCATAAATCGTGGACTCGCATTTGCACAGAGCTAGACCGAGCTCGTGTTTGCAAGCCAGTTGTCAGACTTTAGCAAACTCGACATCAACGCTTAGAGCCGTCGTTTCTGAAGCGGGCTCTCTTGTGTGCAATCCCTGTCTCAGGAGGATGCCACCAAAGCCCTGACCTGTGGCGTTGATACCACGGGCCTGAAGGCCAGTTTTTGAAGGTTTTGCGGTTGAGTCGGAAAAAAATTGACAGACATTCCCAGGTCCTTTACACCTTGGACGGTGGCTTTGAGGACGTGGCTTCTGTAAGAGCAAAGCTTCCAACATCCATCCAGAGCTCACTCTGCAGGACATAGAGGATCACTACCTGGATCTCCGCAGTGTCGGGCCGAATGGGGCCTTTGTGACATGCTCCGACTGCTCCCACTGCGCCACCTACGCCAGCACAAGCGTGAGCATCCGCTGAGCAGGATAGCGTTCAGGGCCGCTGGCTCATGTAAATGACAACCCTGACGGGACTTGTGTGCCATGTTGCATTGCACCACGAACGTAGGAGTCCCTGCACGAACTGCTTGCGTAGGTCAAGCAGAGGCGATGCCGTCAAGAGGTTCATGCTGTAAGGCATTGCTCGGAAAACGCCCAGGCACCAGTGTTGCAGTGCTGCCATGTGCATTCAGGTGCGCCATAATCTAAACTGTCTAAACTCCTGTAACCCCTATGACAGTCCTCTATATCATCCCTAAAGAGCCCGTGTTAAGGACTATAGACTCTAGCTCAGGTTAGAGTCCAGGGTTTGATGGAGTTCCTGGGTCTTCAGATAGGCGATCGCAGGCGCCGGGGAGCTGGCTTAGTTCGAAGGGCCTTTCTGCAAGACGGGAGAAATCACAAATCAAGTGCTGCAGTGACCCTTCGAAGTACAGTTTTTAGCCATGGTTGCAGTAGTTAAGTCTAGCTCCACTCTTTCCAAAAAGCTTTAGCTGTTTAGCTGTGGTGGACCCCTGCGAACTAACCATCAGCCACGTGTGTGCCAACCTAGCCCCGCACCGGCACAAGACACGCGTCAGCAAAAGAGCAGGCGCCGGCAACCAAGAGATCACAGGAGGTATGAACATGGTGGACATTGGGCTCGGACTCTAGGCTACTGAGTTTAGGGCTTGTAGGCTGCATGGATCCGATTGGAAAGCAACAAACACGCACCAAATTGATTAACATGCACCCCAAATCTTGGGAAACGAGAGCACGCTCGCCAATTGTCCAAGGACCCTTAACACATACGAGAAGTAGAAAACCGTGCATCGCACGCTTGACGGAAACCGTCGACAAAAGTGGCCATTCCCAAGAATTGGTTGTTCAATTTGTTTCGTGAGAAGTTCCTCTGTCTGCACAAAGCTATTTATCCCTTGACCTCATTAGCAAAAACATGCGCTGTTTTGCCAATGGTGGCTTTGCGAAAAAGATCGCCGAAAGCAGCAGAGCCAAGCCATCTTCCTCGTAGCGCGGGGATGTATCCCTCTTCTGCGATGTCTGCAATGCCGCATCATCAGGGTTGACTGGCCATTGCGCCCGCTGGACAATGCAAAGACCTCATGGCCAAATTGCTCCCCCAATACTAGAAAGCAAAGTTCTGAAGGCAGCTTTCCCAGCCGGACCACCAAGTAACATGTTTCGGCATACATGCCTCAGGTACAGAGCCCGCGCCGTGCTCGATAATCGCGTCAAAAACCCTCGGTACTATCAGCACTAGCTGAGCGGCAACAACTTCCCGCATAAGGGCGAGGAAACCGCGGTTGCTTCCGAGGAAGCTATCATGCAAGCGCAGCTTGGACTGCATACTCGCGGAAGGTTCGCGGAAGGGCACTTTGCCATTCCCACCAATCCCCCATCCCTCTTGCACGGGCAACGTTCACGCCACGAGTCCACTACCATCCGAAACCCAAAGTCCAAAGCCGAAGCCATGGAGTCAGCTTGCCAAGCTAGAAACTAGCAGGTCACGCGCGCTTAGAGCACCTGCATGTTGCAGAGTGCCGAAAAATGCACGAAAATGAGGTTTTAGCGCGATTTCAGCCGCAAAATTGTGTTGTGCAAAACCCTGAAAATTAATTCGTTTTCACAAGATCATCTGCGTTGTGTGGAATGACGAGGGATATTCAAAACTTTGCCTGCTACAAGGCACTGCTGCGCCAGAACATCGCAAACGCACGGCTAGATCGTTTCGCTTAGAGTATACTGCAAACAGGTTTCCTTGCGGCACAGCTTCGCCAAGGCATGCAGGAAGTATGGCTTGCTGATCTTCCATAGATTCTGGGGACCATATGTATGTGGCTTGCATAAGCTTTGGGTTGACACTATTGCCTGCCCGGCGTGCTAAGTTCTTGCGCACAAAAAGAGGCTCTGCCAAGACCTATCAATAAACTGAGCTCCATCTTTCTTAAGAAGTCTCGAGGGATGGGCTGGTTAGCGTATGCACTCGGAACACGAACGCTATGATGGTTTGGGCATGGATGCACGGGTGACGGTATGCACTCGGAACACGAACGCTATCATGGTTTGGGCATGGATGCACTGGTGACTGTATGCCCTAGGAACACGAACGCTATTACGGTTTGGGTCTGAATGGTCGGGTGACCGTATGCACTCGGAACACGAACGATATCATGGTTTGGGCATGGATGCACGAGTGACCGTATGCCGTATGCACTCGGAAGACGAACGCTATTACGGTCTGGGCATGGATGCACTGGTGACCGTATGCACTCGGAACTCGAACGCTATTACGGTTTGGGCATGGATGCACTGGTGACCGTATGCACTAGAAACACAAACGCTATCATGGTTTGGGCATGGATGCGCTGGTGACCCTATGCACTAGGAACACGAACGCTATTAAGGTTTGGGCATGGATGCGCTGCTGACCGTATGCACTCGGAACACGAACGCTATGATGGTTTGGGCATGGATGCACTGGTGACCGTATGCACTAGAAACACGAACGCTATGATGGTTTGG
>CAJNIZ010021369.1:6483-38737 GCA_905231905.1 Symbiodinium pilosum
TATTTCAAGGCACCCTCGACCTTGACTATGCAAGGTGACTAGGACTGCACATTGGCAATTATTTGAAGGTTTCCCAAAATTAGGGGTACCCTTTAAAGGGGGATATAGGGGTTATATAAGGGTTGTATAGGGATTATAGGGTATATATTGGGGTTATATAGGGATAATGGAAAAGAAAATGGAAACTATTTGCAATGGGTGGGTTAGATAGTGACTACTATTTAGGGCTTCCAGGGCTTGGCGCAGCGCAGACTGCTCACAATCGGCCGAGCTCCTTAAATCATATGAAGGCCAGTTGGTCCGAATACACAGGGCAGGATTTGCAATTTCAGATTTCTCAACATCAGGGTGACCAGACGCACCCCAGAAAACACTAAGATTCCACATTGGCCACCCTTACAGGGGAGCCATAGTTTTGAGAACTTCTTGTGAGGGGTTGTCAAAAGAATGGACCTTTTTGGGCACCCTAAGTATCTGGGGCCGTATAACAATCATGACCATCATAACGTGCAAAAAACGGATCACAATTTGGACAACCAATCTATGAGCTCGCATGTAGCCGAGCAGCCAGAGGCACCACCTGGTCCTCGAAGCAGTCGTTGAAGAGTTCTGGGCAAGAGAGGACCATGCTTGCTTTGTCTCTTCTACTGCACACTGCAAACCTCAGGAAGTCTAGAGACAAATACTCTCAAGCCCTAAACCCTATCTCATCCACATAAAACCCCTACATACTTCCCATTTAACCCCTATGGAATCCCTACAGCAACACGTTGGTTTGAGAAACTTGCAGATTGAGCCTTGAGCAAGCCGCCTACCGTCCAGTCAAACTACATCTTCCACTGAGGAGCCAACCCCCAAATTAGGGTTTAGGGTTTTGACATTTTGTGCGCACTTATGACTCTGGGGGAACTCACCACCTTAACTGAGCATCAATGCAACCCTAAACCCTAAATAGTAGCTTGCATTTTCTGTTCCATTATCCCTATATAACCCCAATAATAATATTACCCCTATATAACCCCATTATAGTAGTTTCCAAGATAACCCCTACATGGGACTAGTTTGGCATCCCAGCCCTGGCCTCGTAACGGCCGCTCAAGGAGATGTAGGATCCAAACCATGGGATGCACCCAGTTCATGGGCCTGGTTGGTGTCATCCACTCATAGAGGATGTACTCCTGGCTTGCAACGCCCCCTAATTCATTCATGAAAAGTTGGTCTGCTTGTAGAGCAATATGAGCTATAGTCTAAACTCCTTCAGGGGTTGTATAAGTGCGAACTCCCCTTGCCGCCCCATGGGAAATAAAAAGGCCCGCAATCTACAACGTTTCCTACAGGAAAAAATCAAGATTGGGGGATGGGGCTGTTTTAATTATATACGGGTAACTATCCCAACCCTAAACCCTTAACCCTAAACCCAATTGCCACCTAGACTCCCGTAGGATCTCCGCCGCCCGCACATCCTCCAGGAGCCCATTTTGCCACTCAAAGATGACACCCAGGGGCTCGATAACCTCATCGGGATCATCGTCTGGCAGCTCTTCCGCAAGCCTTATTCGCAGTGCTTCATACGACTAATTGCAATAATCGCAGTAACAATAAAACGAAAAATAGTAGCAGTAATCGTTGCAGCAGTAGGAGTAGTAATCGTAAGTCATAGCAGGACTAGTAACAATAGGAATAATGGTAGTAAGAACAGTAGTAGGAATGGAGGAAGGGATCTTATTTAATATAGCCCCGATTGAAACCATTTCTTCATTCCCCACTAACCACCAGCAAGCAGCATCTGCACGGAGTCCGGTAGCTCCTCTTGGGCCTCACAGCACTGCTCCACCTGCTCGCGGAGCGGCACCACGGGCGCGGACATGCACCGCCAGGCATCCGAGTTCACCTTATTGAACCACGCTGTCACATTGCTGCGGACCCGGTTGCGGACGTAGCCCCCCAGGCCGACTCCAACCCCTGCGAAACATCCTGTGAAGCAGGCGAGGGGGAGCACACTGTGCACGCCACCTGCGATGCAGGAGATCGAGAAGCATGACACACCAGCAAGAATCCCAGTTGCAGCTTCACACAACCTGTCTTTCCATGTAGGCCCATCACTTGCTGAAGTCCGCACAGGCAACTGGAAGTTCGATGGGTTCAGAGGCATCTGTCCATGCGTTGCCCGGACTCCAGGCAAGGAATCTTGTATCGCCCTGGCAAACTGAGCGCTGGGAGCTCTGTTGGGAAGGCTCCTCGAAACCATCGGCGGGCACATTATGTTGAACATGCAGAGGGCCCTCGCGCTTCCTGGAGAGGACGGCTGCCACTCGTACACAGCCCAGTTAGTAAGTTCAGTCATGTAACTGACCGCGCCAGGCGAGTAGAGAAAGAGGTAATCCAGAACCCCATGCAGCGCCTCGTTGGCCTTCGTAATCTTAACATCCTCAAAAGCTCTTCTCAAGCCCCGTCGCTTCTTCCGGGTGCAAGCTGAGGGCAGCTCCTCCACCACCCAGCGGTGGTTTCCAAAAGCGTCAAAGTCCAGGAGATGGATGAAAACATCAAGCAACCCACCTGCTAGGGAGGCTGCTCTTGGCTGGATCAGCATGTCTGAGTCCACTGACAGAATGACCCAATCCTCCATGGCTCCCGCAGACAAGGCCAAAGCGGAAGAGGTAGCGGTGATCTCCACCCACCGGGTCTTGCAGATGGCTCGGACAGCAGTTGCAAAGTGACCGTGGTTCACCATGAGCCCGAAGGAAATGATATCAACACCAGGTAAAAGCTCCGCGACTCTTGCAAGAGCGCCATCTGCACTGGCCACATCTCGCCATCGCTTTAATAAATTCAATGCTTTTACAGCTTCTCTGTGGTCTCCTTTGGCCTCCGCCAGGAGGGCAGCGATCAAGTTGGTGCCAGGTAGGAGCTGTGCCAGCTGGGTGATGGCGCCTTGCATGCGGCTGCTACTTGACTGTTGGATTAGCACCACACTTCCTACAACTGGTTCTACAACGGCTAAGCAGCATTAGTCTTCAGCGCTATTACTGTTCTGAAACCTGTTGAGCTAGTCTCTACATTACTCTCCCTGACATACTTTGCCAACCCTACATTCTTCAGCCCTGCCTTTCCGGCCCACCATCCTGTGGAGCGAGAAGGCGCGGGCCCTCTCGGCCTCCGCATCCAGGCCACGAAACTTGTGGATGCAGCAGATGGTATCAGCTAGGCCAGGGATGTGCTCACCAAACTTTGTGATGTAGCCTTGGTCACGGTCTAGGGCTTAGGATTCAGGGTTTAGGCTCAGGCCCTCCTTGCCGAGACTATGAGCTCTGCCAACAGCGAGAAGATGCTACAGCTGGGAGGTTGCGGAGTACCAACTGCTGCACCCCAAAGTTGCCGCACGCATGTAGTATCCCCTTTAGCAACCCCTTAGTCCGCTATATAATCCCCTAGAAAATCTCCTTTAAGGATAGCTCATGTGAAGAACCACTGAAACCCTGAAGCCCGAAATCTGGATGAGTATCGCAACAAGTCCCTGACGGCATCCATACTCTACTTACATTCACGTAGGCCTCCTCAAGCAACTTGTCACCCAAAAAAGGGTCTCCGAGAAATTGAGTCTCTTTCCTAATTGTTGGAAACCTATGATCTCAACTCAAGCCCACTTAGCCATCCCCAGCCGTGTACTCTTTCTCGATTCCCTCGCCCTGAACCCTGAACCCTAATAATTACCACTTTTCCACACTTCTACAGGGCAGCCGTTCGCGCCCAGAGGATTCTTCCGGCGGGCGCGCCGGAATTCCTCGGATCTGCCAGTTGCTCTGTGCAGCGTCTGCATGACCTGGGTTTCAGGCTTGAGTCACATTGTTTAGGGGCGGTTTAGGGTACCCTAGACTATAAACCCTTAACCCTAAACCTAAACCCTAACCCGCGGTGTGCAGGATACTTCATAACAATTTTGGGGTTGGGGTTTTGTGGTTGAGGTTTTGGGGTTGGGCTTCAGTTCAGCCTTCTGGCCTTGACGGGCAAGTGTGCCTAGGTTGGGATGTTGTGTTTGGGTGTGTTTTCCTGGGGCTGTAAGGGTTTGCTTTGCGTTTTGGGTGTCGAGGCATTGTTTGTAAAACTATCTGCCTGCCTTCCTGCATACCATGCCTACCTTCAAAATTCGTTCACTTGCTCAGCATGCGCTGCCTTTTGGTTCAAAGACGCTGTGCGGGGTGCCACGATCAAACCTGACATTCAATTCTACCCAGTGACGTTGTTCAGCAGTGGCACATGCTCGGCACCGCGTGCCAGCCTCCCTGAAGCCCGAAGCGGGTTCGTCTCTTTGGCTCGCCGAAGGGACTCCTCCAGAGATGGCTTCAGGACGAGGGGCAAGGAGCAGGAGCACACGTAATTACTAGCAGAAATAGAATAAGATGATACTGACAAGGAGTTTTAGAGTGATGGGAAAGGCTAGGGCCTAGGGGACATCACTTGGCTACCAGAAGCAGATGCGATCCTCGTCCCCTGCTCGAGTGTGAAGGGCCTGCACGGGGGGAATCTCAAAGTCACATGAGCTACAGTCTAAATTCGCAGTATCCCCCTTAGCATCCCCTAGTCCACTATATAATCCCTTATATGACCTCCTTTAAGAAGGTTAGACTATAGCTCATATGTCCCTGTTCAGGATTATTTACGGGATGTGAGCATATGGGAGTGTCCCAGGTGCCCTTCTTTTGCCATTGGGTTTAGGGTTTAGGGTCTCACGGGCAGACTTCAAGCATTTTGGTTTAAGGATAGGGGCTTAGGCTCTTTAGGAACACAAGTTTGCAGCGAAGGGCGCAAGGGTTTTAAGCTTTTCTTCAAGGTGCTCTTTTTGGGACCAGGCCCTCACATGACTCAAAGTGATCCTCTTGAGGGACCTGGTACTCGCCTAAACCTTACCACTAGTCTGCAAGGTATGAAGGAAGGGCTCCATGATCTTTTCCGTTCCTGCTTCCCTACTAAACAGAGGGAACCCTAAACCCTAAACCCCTAAACCCTAAACCCTGACACCCTAAACCCCGAAACCCTAAACCCTAAACCTAAACCCCTAAGCCCTGAAACCCTGAAACCCTAAACCCTAAACCCCTAAACCCTAAACCCTAAACTCATGCATCCCAAGGAGGCTTGAACCTACACGCTTCAGCTCCTGCCTTTCTTCCAGAAGCCTAACCCCACCCTAAACCCTAATCCCCAAACCCAAGCTCCCATCCCTTAACCCTATTCCCCTAGCGCCCAAAAAAAAACAAAGGTGCCCTACACCCTAAACCCTGAGCCCTAAACCAAAAAAATCCTAAACCCAAAACCCTAAACCCTAGACTCTAACTAAACCCTTAAAGCCTAAAACCCTACAGCGCTAAACCCTAAACCCTAAACCCTGGGCTTCCTGGCCTGCATGACATTGTTCAGGACCGGGAGCCTCTCGGCCAGGCGTCCAAAAAGCCCGTTTCGCAGCAGATGGGGCCTGGAAACCTTGGCAAGGGGAGTCCCTTCTTTACTAACAGCAATAACCCTTAATGATAGCAATAATAAAATTACTACAAGTTGTAAGGATGATAAGAATAATGATGGGAATTTTGATAAGGATAACAATAATAATTATCCCTTTTTGAAATTTTGAGGGGTTTAGATGGGGTCAAGGAGGATTGGAAGGTGCCTAAACCCCGAAGCCTACACCCTAAACCCGAAACCCTACAGCCCAAGAATCTAAGCCCCCGGCCTCTTCGCATAAGGACTCAAGGGACTCCAGAGACTCCTCCTCGAAGGGGCCCAATATGCTGTCATCATCATCCATCTCTACCCTCCCTGTAGCCATGTGGTTTAGGGTTTAGCGTTTAGGGTTTAGGTGGTTGAACCTAGTAAGATAATATCCCTTATCTAAAATACCATACCCCAAAAAGGAGGATATAATCTTACTCTATAATGGGTACCATAGCATCCCCAAGTAAAATGTTACTCATGTGGATGAATCTTCAGGGCTTAAAGCTCTTAATGAAGGTCTAGGCCGCAGGGGTTAGGGTTGAAGGGTTTGAGGGTAGGGTTCAAAGGTTTAGGGCCCTTAGGCCTACGGTCAAGGATGTGAGTTTGTAGTCTTCAGGGCTTAAGGGCTGAAACGGTGAGGGTTTTACGATCATAGGGTTTGGGGGTATGAGACCCGCGTCCCTGTTGCAGTCCTCCATGAATGTTCTCCGAGTAATAGTTTTGTGGCGAATGCATGCTTTCTATGAGGGCTATGTAAAACATACATTTTGCCGAACAGCGCCCATGAATCTCATGTGGGCTGCAACTACAAAAGCTGGTCCGCAGGGCGAGTCACGCATGGTCTGGCTTGCAAACAAACTAAACAGGAGTGGGGGAGTGAATACCTAATCCTAAACCCTAAACCCTAAATCCTAAACCCTAAACCCTAAACCCTACCATTAAGTATGGGTAGGTATTTCCATCTGGCCCACTCAGGCCAGAGACGGCTCAAAGCTACAAACGACCTGGCGTTAAAGCCACCTGCAGGCCCGGCACAATAAGGTACTTTCTCAAAATAAGGGGGACCCCAATATAGACCCCAAAATACTATAGTCCTTCTTATAGGGACCCCCAAAATGGTACCCCGAATTTTGGGAAACCCCCATAATAATCTACTCAGTAACTGTGAGAATGCACTTCTATCTAGGGTAGCTGTGGCTGGAGTACTAGAAAGCCTATAATTAGCCTGGACCTCCACTGGGGTCTAATCCATTGGGAATTGATTACGAGGGTATCTTAAGGCTAGCGTGGATATTATGCAGATTCATTTTGGAGATCCATTACTTCATTCCCTTCCAACATGAGGCAAGGAAAAGAGAGGAGACACTGAAACCGTCACGTCTTTGTATGCTCGAACTGCGAGGCTCATCTTCGGGTGAAACACTTGTCTTACTGGGGGTTAGTAGGGAATAAGGGAATATAATATATGTATGTAGATTCTATAGGGATTATGTTCCTTCATTCCCTACTTTGAAACAGAAAGTCTTTGTACAAACTCCTCTCACAGATCTAGAAGAACTCCTTCCAGAACAGTGACGCAAAGCCGCGGGCATTCAAGAAGCCGGATGTCATTGGTCAGCATTGTAGTTTGGCAGAAAAACCGATAAGAGCAGTCGGATCACGACGAGCACGACGACAACTGCCAGTGGCGACAGCCGCCAACGAGAACGCGAACAAGAAGAAAACAAAGAAGAACCGCGGCGGCGGCAGCAGCAGCAGGAGGAGGATTATCATGCTATAGAAATTACTGATAATACTTGCCAATAGTAATCATGTATGTAACTAATATCAGTATTGGTCAGGAATAGAAAGGAGGAGCAAAAGCAGCAACTCGATGTAAATGACGGCCTTCCTTGGCAAAGGAAACCATGCACAAGTGCCCTTGGAGGATCTACGAAGTAGATCCCCCTTAAGTGGTTCCTAGAAATTACCCTATAGTAGTGTAGGATATCATGTTTGGGAGGGGGCTCTACTTTCTAGATTTTCCTGGCGCTCTGGCGAATGCGCAAATACTCATGCATTTCACGAGGTGATATTGCTTATACTCTGCTGATTGAACCATCCAGCATACCCCCAGTTTTGACAACCACCACTTAACATTGCCCCGGTAGAGCCACGACATAGCAGCCTCTTCATCATGACCCTTCTCGAGAGCTTTCCTGGGCTTTTTTTCGGAAAGGGATGACATGAGTCTTCTTCATCATTCTTACTAGAAACCACAGAAACATGAACACCACCCCCTCAAGCCCTACCATAGCCGTATCATTGCATATATCCGTAAGAACCCCTCAGCCTCTACACCCGAAACCCCAAACCAAAAATTATCACTATGATTACGATTATTCCTACTATTCCAACTATTCCTACTAGTATTATTGCTATGTTTAATGGACTTTCCCTAAACAAAACCTTCTTGAATAGTGGGGCCAGTGTCGTGGGAGGGGAGGCCGCGCTCGTCCCAGCTTTGGGGTATCCGGCCTTTAACTCCATCAAGGGGTTTAGGGTCTAGGGTTTAGGGTTTAGGGTTTAGGGGTTTGGGACTTTGGGGTTTGGTAGTTTGCCAAAATAAGGGGAACCCCATAGAGAACCCAAAATACAGTACTCCTTATTATAGGACCCCCAAAATGGTACCGCTCATTTTGGCAAACCCACCTTTGGTTTTTTTGGTGGATTTTAGGTTTTGGGTTTTTGTGCTGGGATTTTGGGATGTTTGGGACCTTGAGGTACATACGCATTCGGCTCACGGTTCGGGATGCTCTGATGTAAATTCTTAGGGCAGCAAGGTTTCGGACTCAAGGAGGATTGGGATTATGCGGACTCTTCACCCAATGCGCTTCGGGTTACGGATCTGGGCTCTGGCTGACAAAGCCTTCCCTATAAGAAGGATCATAGAATTTTGGGGTCTATGTTGGGGTCCCCTGTTTTGGGAAGCTACCAAGTAGACCTGACAAAATCTCACCCTGTCTTCGCTGGCCGCGTATACGTCTTGAGCTACATGCTGTCCTAGCCAAGGACCCTTAATCCTAAACCCTAAACCCTGAACCCTAAACCCTGAACCTGAACCCTAAACCTGGAACCCTGAACACTCCTGAATCTACCACCTGGGCAACACCCGAGGAACAGGCACCATCCACCAGGCGACCCTTGGCCTAAGTCGAAATTTCTGACATTAGGGTTTAGGGTTTAGTTTAGGGTTGAGGGTTTAGGGTTTAGGGTCGAGTCTGTTTGTCAAATTTGTGTCGTGGCTTGGAAGAAGAAACGGCAATGTATCAAAACCTATGTTATCTCACGGTTCTCCCACTGTGTGGGAGTTTCCAGAAATTCTTCGGGGTCTGTAGAATAATGTGTATAGCGTTTGGGGGCTTTGAAGGGCTGGACCCCTGTTTTTGGAAAGGCCCAAATTGGGCAGTCATTTCCGCAAGGATCTCCCTTGCAGGCACGTGCTCGTTCTTGGGGATTCCCTATCGCGCGACGCAGCAGCCCCCAACGCTGCCTGAATCTACAAATAACTAATCACTTCCCCTAATGGTGAAACCCCACCCCCTCATATCAAGTATTCCCCCTAATGTATCATTGTGCTACACTGACGTACTTACAGTCATTTTCACAGCAGAGCCTTACTGCTCGACAGCCTTGGTCTCCAGGAAGGCTTCACAGCTGCGGCTGCTACGACGCTTTTCTAGCAGCAGCGCTTGTCCGTCGCCAGGTAGGAAAAGCAGGCTATTCCGACACTTGATGGCGTCAGTTTACTCCCCAATCCAAAATCCAGTACCATTCCGAACTGGCTTGGATCCCAGAACAGACGTCCTGGCTTCTTCCCAGCTCTTCATGATAGTCCCTCAACCCAAGACTCCCTTGCCCGAGGCGTTGGCGTCCAGCAAGATCGTCTCCGCCTGGTGCGAGGTGGATATGGATTGCTGGTCAGGGTCTTGAGTTTAGGAGTTTAGTTCTGTTTAGGGACTTGAGCTTGTGTAGGCATTTGAAGTTGCTTGAGCTTGCTGGGGGATCTGAAGATGAGGTTTAGGCTGTGAGTCCCCCCTTGGAGGTGCAAATTCTTGGATGGGTCCCACCGCGCCCTACCCAGCCTGAAGAAGCTGAGGTGACATTCTGGGAGCCTTCTTCGCATCAGGTTTGTGTAGTTAGAGGGCGCCCACCCGCAACCCCATGCCTTCACTTGATGCATGGGTGTCACAGATTGTCCAGTCCGGTTGCTGCACGCAACTCCCGCTCACTTGGAACCCCTCCCGAACAAAAAGCTGGTCCTTGTGCTTCCATCTCCTGATACCTACATGAATCTGTACCTTTAAGGCCTGACCCGAGAGGCAAGCTGAAGGCGACACGTTGAGGGTGTACGAGGGGCCTTCATGGAACTCTCAACATGACTAGGATCCATGCTTTTGCACGGTAGCGCTTGCACACTCGGCTTCGCTTCATCCGCTTCGCTATGTCACGGAAAAGGTTGTCCTTCCCACCAGTGACCAGGAAGTCATCGTCACCCCCGACGCGTTTGGGGCGGATGAGGCGAGGCTTAGACGGATCAGAGTAATCTCCTACAATCAGAAGCAGTTCCGCAATAGTGTGTGAAAGTCCGAACATCTCAATCCAACTGTCCTTGCGGTAAAGGTGCAGCTCTATGACGCACGCTGCTGGGGATATGAATATCACGTTTGGCATCCACCCACCGTTCGGTGCCAAAATCAGCGAGGCTCCCGAAAAGAAGCGTGCTTGGTCCACCAACCTTTTGGGAACATCGTCCGCGATCTGCACGTCGAAGCGTTCATCGAAGAGAGGCTTCAGACGAGGCGCTTCCAGGATACGGCGGGTGTCGGCTTTCCCGCGCGTGTAAATAAGCACCACGCGCCCCGAGTTGGGCAAGATGTCTTTGGAAGGCTGCTGACCAAGCACTGCAGACCAGATCACACGCTTGCCAAACCAAAGCAGCTTCCTTGGTCGCAGCGTTCGTGGCTTTGCACAGGGCTTGACAATGTGCAACTGGCCCCTGGCGCAGTAAGTGGGCGCTTGCGACAAATTGTACACTGTGTAAACTTTCCAGTTCAGCTCATGGGCCACAAGCCAGAATAAATCATCCATCCAGGGCACTCCCTTTGGACATGCAGGCTGCGATATATTTCGATCTAGAAGTATGGCCATGTCAGAATCTCCATACACAGTGGCCCACCAAAAGAGTGGCCAAAACCTTTCGTGGAATGCATGGCCGATGTTGCCTACGCAGTGGGACTCAAAGACCGCCACATGATCATGAGGAAGTATGACGGGGGAGTCCGCTGGAGCAGGCTTCATGGGAGCACAACAAGCCCATTCGCCACACTTCTCCGTCTCTCTGCGACCAAGGCATGTGCTTGGGCAAGGCCTCGTGCGCTGGCTATACTGCTTGTCCAGTGGATACAACTTGGGCGTTTCCAACATGTCTTCAATCCCAGCATCAGCTTGCGACTCTGTGCTCTCGTTCTCCTGCGACTCCGTGCCCTCGGTCTCGATGCCGGCAACAACTTGTGACACTCCACCCTCGGTCTCAGTCTCTGTATAAGCTTGCCACGGTGTGCTGCCGGTCTCAACGTCAGCGTCAGTTTGTGGATTTGTGCTTGTTTCAAGCCCTGCAAGGGACTCACAAACAAAGGCAACCCCTTAGACAGCCACCTATCCTTTAGCTCTTGAAGCTTACAGCGAAAAATTTTGAGTACTGAACTACCGCAGAATCGTCAGAAACAACGGATAAGTAATGACCCTTCCCAATTGGCAGCCCAAGGCACCAGGCACAACATGGAGTTGGTCCTGCTGCAGATGGGCTTCATCCACAGGTTGCTTCAGGACAATACCGGCGCCAGCTTTCTCTCGCGACAGAAAGATGCCGGCGCCGCTGAAAGGGCGCGAGCAGGCAACAATCAACCTCTGAAAACATATAGGGGTTATATAGGGTTATATAGGGATAATGGAAAAGAAAATGGAAACTACTATATTACATAATTAGGGGTTATATTGAGGTTGTATTGAGAAAGGTTTAGGGGTTTAGGCAATGGCAAGCTGCCATGAAATTAGTTCACAACTGCCTAGATGGTTCTGATGAGGAAAAGACGATGAAACGCTGTAAGTCAAGTTGAGCGACGCAAAGCAGACAAAAGTGGCCGCAAACGATGATGCAGTTTGCCACCACTGGGGCATGACATTTGGCCCTCCGTCAGCTTGCAATTCTTGGGCTGAAGCACACGTGAGTCATCGCAAGTGTGGACACTTCTAAGTCGATGCTCCAATGCAGCTACTATGGGCGTATTCTTAAACGGCCCTGATGCTGACAAACTACCTACATATGCCTGCTATGAAGCTGCGAGCAAGTTGCTGGTCAGCCCAAGATTGTATCCTTCTGGATCAACTCAGAGAGCATTAGATCCGAGATCACTCAAATGCTGGCTCATTATTAGAATCACTAATATTAGTATTACTAGTATTGTTATTATTACTAGTATGAGAAGATGGCTTTCTTGTGGCATTGGTCGAGAAGGAGCCGTGGTATGGTCACATTGGGCAGTTCTAGCGGTACATGGTAAGCAGCTGCGAACGGCCACAGGAAGCAAAAACTCAAGAAGTCGGCAGCATGCCAGGCGTCTCTACTTTGAACTGTTCTGCAGATGTTGTCTTGAGGTGTTAACATCATGTGAGTCATAGTCTAAACTCCCAGTATCCCCCTTAATGAGCTCTATAGTGGTCCCCTATATATAATTCCTATATTACCCCCTTTAACGACTTTGGACTTTGGGACTACAGCTCATGTGAGGGGATTTGTCATCATCCTAACATGATTTCACTCCAAGGCTCCCATCCCCCGCCTGCCAGGCCTTTAGACAGGTCGTGGCAAAAGATTCATCCCCAGTATCCCCCCGTAAGAACCCCTTTAGCAGTCCCCTATATAATTCCCTATACAACCTCCTTTAAGGAGTTTAGATTATGGTATATGGCAGCCTTCTTCCTTCTTCCCCTCCCTTCCCTTCCAGCCCTCCCAGACTGGCCGCCCCCCCCAGCAGACCCCCACCCCACACCCCGGCCCTTCCTCTGGCCTGCCAGACCCTTGGCAAGCCCGGCTGCCGAGGCAGACATGCGCTAGCGCTTACAATTACTATGCCTTAAACTGTCTTTGAAGTTTTGCATGTGAAGGGGGTAGCACTGGGAGAAGGATTCTTCTGTGTCTTACCACCAGTGCTGGTTGCAGCTGCTGTTACCCGGCCTCTGCGTCTCCCTGCGCCACACCAACCCTTGTGCGCTTGTGAGCGTAGTGGTCACAGAACCTCAAAGGCTGCTAGGCCCCTGCTAGGCTTATTCGCTTCAGACTTCTTGCTGGGGAGCTAGAAAAATGCAAGCAGCACCCCACACAAGGGTTTCTGAAGGCACCCGACCAATCGATGAAGGCCGACTTCCGCTCCTGCGCGGTTTGCTGTCTCTTGCAAAATTCGTCAGACAAAATGCAATCTTTGGCTCCAGGAAGTTACAATGTTAGTGAAGAGCAAAAGCTCAGGCATGCTGCCTCTAGTGAAGCGGATGGATCAGCTTTGAGGTGTTCGAGAATGGCGTCGTGGGCCTGGGTGAAGCAGGCACGCCCAATTCGCTCACACAACGGTCGCAACAGCTTCTTCCAGCCTCGGCGGGCCCTTTTGTAAACTGCAGAGAAGACCTCCAAAAAAGAACAGCTTGCGGAGTTGAAGATTCATGAAAGTCTGGCAACACCATGTGTCTGAGGAGATAGCCCTGAAGCGTTGTCATACACATGCTGCCTGAGCATTCTTGCGAATTTTGGCACACGTCATCGCGAAAGAATGCACAAATTCTCGGGAAGTGCCACAGATGATCCCATCTTCAGGTTGCCATCTGAGGACTTGCTATTTTGGCATGCAAAAAGCCTCAATCATAATCCCTGGCATCGTTTGGGCACGTAGCCTTCTGAGTCCTGAACAGGCTCTTGGTCGCGCACGCCTTTGCCTTGAAGGCTGTAACGCAGCAAGAATCTTGGCTATACCGTGGATGTTGGGCAACAGAAAGAACTGCCTTACAGGTACGGGGCAGCGGCGCGCTCGGCAAACAGGGCTGGATCCGATATGAAGAGCTGCTTAGCCTTCTGCAAGGCAACAGAGCAAGGTCGCACAAGGGCATGAACACCCCAATGAAGAGCCCACCAAACCTGCAGAAGTACACTCTCTGACTCACATACGAGCGCCCATAGCCACACAAAATCAAGCCCAGAACCGATCCGTTTGGGCCTCTGGATTCAGTGCTGGCCGCGCGTTGCTGGAAAAGTACCTCTTGCATGGGCACTCGAGGGGTGTCTCAATAAAACTGGAGTCCTTGTTTGAAGGCTCCAACAGAATGCTGAAATACGAATTATAACATACTATAATACAGTATATCATACTATATTATGGTATAATTATAATATACTGAAACGTCGTGCTTGGGCAGACTTTACGGCTTTGGGGGACCCCTGCTTGCGACATGGCCACATCTGATTCAAAATGCTTGGAGTCAGATTGGTTCCTAAACTACAAGTGCAAGTTTCTCATGTTGCATGGTGCCTCTACATCCCCGCAAATAAAAAAGAGTCCTTGCTTTAGGCTCACTATCCCAAAAGAGCGCACATAAATTCAACAACCCAAGTCCCTGTAACAAATGCTCGCAGACCGAGAATCCCAAACCCAAAATTATTAGCATTGCTTCACCTGACTCACCTGACCGTTGTCAGATTAAGGCTGGGACTGGAGTGGGCAGACGCGTTAGGGTTTAGGGTCTAGGGTCTAGGGTTTAGGGTTTAGGGTTTAGGGGCTAGGGTCTAGGGCCACACGCGAAGAAGGCTGGGTGGATAAATTCTGGGGATGCACTGGGAAAACCGTCTGGACGAAAACGAGCCGGCTTCTGTCTACTTTCAGACATCCATATCCCAAACCTGAAAACCTGAACCCTCCTGATGGACGAACTCTGGAAAAGCCTATCAACCACAAACCCTAAACCCCAAACCCCAACCCCGAAACCCCAAAACCTAAGCCCTGAAGCCTAAACCCTAAACCCCAACACCTACCAAAGACAAGAAGTGCAGGTTGTTCTCACTCCCTGCGCAGGAAGGCCCGGTGTAGGTGAGGCCTGGGCTTGGCATGGATCCACTGCAACGATCCATGTAAGCTATAGTCTAAACTCCTAGTATCCCCCTTAATAACCACTATAGTAGTCCCCTATATAATCCCCTATATAACCCCCTTTAAGGAGTTTAGACTATAGCTCATGTAAGGAATTCCTCCGGTTAGGAATATCTAGGGTTTAGGATTTAGGGTTTAAGGATTTCCAAAAGTTAGGGATATAGAGTGTTTAGCAGTGGAAAAGAAAATGGAAACTAAAGGGGTTGTAGGGGTTATTTGGGGGTTACATAGAGGTTATATGGGGTTTAGGGTTTACCAAAATCAGGGGTCCCTTCCTGGGGGTCCCCATGATAAGGACCATAGAATTTGGGGGTTCATTTTGGGAAGCTACCATGTAGGGCCCAACTAGGACTCTGCATTTAGTTTTCAGATGTTAGGGCTTAGGGCTTAAGGTGCTACGGGCCCTGCAAGGCCAAAGTAAGGTTTAGGGCTTAGGTTTAGGGCTGGGCGTTTACGGTAGAATATTGAGCTACTGGTGGCAATGTTACACAAGCAATGGCAACAGAAGATCAAGTGCAGCTGTTCAGATGGTCATGTGTTGTCATCAGTAGGGGAAATTCGCCAGCAGGAATCCTACTTGGAGTGCTCATTAGTAGGTATGCTTCTCTCTGTTCTTGGCATTACAACGATGGCGCTCATTCAAACACACAATCTTAAACGGGCCTGCGCAGAGGGCAGATGCAAAAGCCCTTCTCAAGTAACACGTTGGTTTAAGGGAGGATACCCCAACTCTTGAAACCTGCTTGAACCCCAAGATACTACCTTAACCCCAAAACTCCCAGACCCCAAAACCCGCAACCCCGAAGTCCTGCCGCAAAGTTGTAATTCAACCCATCAAAGGCAGAAGGGTGATTGTCTGGGAAGTCGGCAACGCGAAGGCCGCGAAATCTCGTCCTGGCCGCCTGGCAGAGACTCATATTATGAAACACTAGTCTGATCTAGACGATCCTACTTACTCAGGGCACATCAGCTTCACAGGTGCCCCACCCTGGATTCTTAGTAACTACAGTATGGGCCTGTATCGGGTTTAGGGTGCAGGTGTAGGATTTCGGGTACACTACCTTACACAGAACTGGGAAAGCTTCACAGCACCCATCGAACTTTTACCTCCGCTTAGCATCTCGGGCCTCCTCCATTATGAGGGATACTAACCCTAAACTCTAAACCCTAAATAGTACTTTCCATTTTCTTTTCCAGTATCCCTATATAACCCCAATATATACCCTGTAAAACAGGGCATTGCGGTAACAAGGTCTCTCTCTTCTTCTATAGGCTATGCGAGAGACCTCCCTCTCTCTCTCAAGCGGCCTCACTGTTGGACACTGCAGAGGAGGATCATGTCCCTTTCTTGGTGGACGTCTACTTTGTGGGATTATAGGAAGAGCACGTGGCTGGCTGCCCCTCAACCTAGATGATGTGAGCACCGACTTTATGATCCGCACACAAGGACACCCCATACAGATGTGCACACATACTCGCCAATATTCCTACGGAACCACCAAAAAACATGATAACAAGTTATGTGATATGCCCCTGTTGAATGCAACCGCTGGGAACTATGCACTCGGGCCCAAACCCAATGAATGGAAAGCCTATCACAGGCTACCTACCTAAACCCTAAACCCAGTTGCCATGTCTTTTTCCATGTTCTTTTCCATTTGATTCTCCACTATGAGGGGTAATAACCCTACACCCTAAATAGTAGTTTCCATTTTCTTTTCCATTGTCCCCATATAACCCCAATATAAATATATATATATATATACCCGAAAATCCCTATATAACCCTTATAATCCCCGTAGTTTCCATTTTCTTTTCCATTATCCCTATATAACCCCAATAGAATCCCCTAAACCCTAAACCCTAAACACTAAAACCCTAAAACCCTAAACCCTAAAACCCCAAAACCCCAAACCCCAAGCCCTACCCATACAGAGCCCAGGGATGCTGGGGTTCTTTAAGGAGATTGTACGGAAACCCTAAAACCCTAAACCCTAAACACTAAAACCCTAAAACCCTAAACCGGATAAGCGCTGTCAGCTCACCACTCCGGAAACAGCGACCCCAGCTCCACTTGCCCGGTCTTGGGATCAACCTGCCAGGAAGCCCTGAGCCCTGAACCTGATCCCGGACCGGTTATAAGGGTTTAGGGTTTAGGGTATAGGCTTTAGGGTTATATATAGATGAAGATATATTTAGGGGATATAAGTATTATATAGAGATTATATGATAGAGTGTAGTATTGGAGGCTACATAGGGATAATGGAAAAGAAAATGGAAACAAACCCTCCTCTTCCTGTTAGACCCTGACCCCTTTGGAAAACTCATCGCGGCAGGGGAAGCTGGCGTGGTCCTGCATAGCTCCACTTGAAAGACTCGCGAAGCGACCTACACCCTGAATCCTACACAAAGCACTGCACGCGAAAATCCAATTTCCCGACCCAATCTTGGCATGATGCGCATCATGCACCTGATGTAGGGACCCTTGAAGCTGATGTCCAAGAAAGGCCCTTAAGTTTCAATTTCAATGATACCCTTTAAGAGAAAGGTCCTTCCAGGTGGACTTCCAAACACAATCTTGTAGCTGGGGTGCCGGCCATGGGGTGGAAGACTTCCGAGGTGAAGAACAGATCTCAGCAGCGCTTCTTGGGCATGAAAAAGCTAACGGCTTGCCCCGACATTCCCCCCCAAAAAAAATCATTGCTCCTCCAAGGAGCCGTACCGGGGCCTAACCGCGGGTCACTCATCCCCATCTCCCTACGGAATACCTACATGGGAATTTGTCAAAATCGGGTCTATTTAGGATTCTTGAAAACCGAGGGTCCCCTGCTGACATCCGTCATGAGGTATGGTTCGGAGTTTAGGGTGTTAGGGTGTAGTGTTTGGGGTTTAGGGGTCCCAGCCTTACTTTAAGACACAGCCACGACAATGACCCATAAACTCTGTTTCCCCCATACCCTGCAATCCCTCAGCCATACTTCCCGAACTGCTGACCAAAACATAAGCAAGTAAGACTAACCCTTCAGGGTTGAAAAACCCTTCAGGGTTTAGGGTTTGGGGTTTAGCCTACACCCATAAACCTTAACCCAAGCCCAACCCACCATTAACCCCATAAAACAAACACCCACAATCAAACCGAAACCCTACACCGTACAAGCCGTTTCCATCTCGAGATCCCTGACCAATCAGCCCATCAAACCTAAACCCTAAACCCTAAACCCTAACACCACGTTTAAGGTTTGGGGACGCTACGCATCATTGTAAGGGGCTGCAGGGTATCCCAATCTATCAAATTGTCTATTGCCCTTACACGTCCTAATGGAATGTTCATGTGGATCCAAATCTCTCCGGAGCCCTATGCGTTCCCAGATAGCCCAGTACCCTAAACCCCAAACATGAAACCTTAAACCCTTAATCCCAAGCCCGACACCCAAAAGCAGAATACTGGCCCTGCTGGGGCCAGAGCCGGGGCCCTGGTCCGGATATTCCTCTGGCAGCACCAGGCGAAACCTCAAAGGCTTTTTAGGTGCTCAGGGCGTTGAGGGTTTGGTGTCTTCAAGGTCTCCAGGGCTCTAGTAGTGTAGGGCCACCCCCGTCCTGTGTTCAAGTGGCATTCGTGGTTTTTAGGCATTGGGGTCCCCGGACCATGGTCTCTCCATCGTGCTGCGTTGGGGCTTGGAGTTTGAAGAAAGAATTCATGTGCTTAGTAAACCGCAAGTGCTGAACCTGCCTTGATTCGAAACACTGGGAAGTTTTCCTTGGTAAGACCTCGAGGCCACTCAAGAACCGTGTGTGACTCCACACAACTTTCAGCGCGTTCGTGCAAACCCTACTACTAGGTCACTAGGTTGCAGCTTTAAGGAGCTTCAATGATGCAAGCTACCAGTGTAATGGACCCTTCTTATCTATCTTTTCATCCATAGTATGGTAACTTAGTTTCAACTGCTTAACAGTTGCAAATCCGCAACGTCTCCCATACCTGACTCTGCCTTCTTCCCAGCTAGGTGCCTGGAAGGATTTTTACCAGCTTATTGGGGCTTATGAGGCTTTGTGACGAGGGGGTGTAGATTTTTTGGATTCATACGGATCTCTCGGGGCTTGTAAGGTAGTACAGGACACGGGGCTTCAAGAGGTTGAGGATTCTGCTCGATCCACAACGCGCCGACGGCTACACAGCTACACAAGGGTTGCCGGCGCATGGCACTAGGAGTTATATAGGGGTTAAATAGAGGTTATATATTACATAAGGTTAAATAGGGGTTCAATATGGGTTACTGGGGCACATTTGGGCAACTAAAACAATGACGCAGCCCAGCAAGCAAGCACGCATATCATCACACGAGCTCTCTGAGCACCCGGCTTGAAAACTGCACCCCTGTACAGCCCCTGCTTGATGAAAAGGGCACCCTGCCTAGCGCAGCAAGTCTGTTCCGCGCATACTGAGTCGCGTTGCTGGAGTTTGAAAGTAGGTTTGGGGCTTCAGTTAGATTATTCTGGGATGACACTCATCCTGGAACAAGGCTCCTGGACCAGAGGCAAGCTTCACAGCAGGCAGAAAATATTGAACTGTTGGCTGCCTCTGCCCCTGGCAGATCAGCATGAAAAATGCTGCGCTGCTGTCTACTCATAGGTGTGAGTAGTAACTTCCGTCAATAGGACAAATCCTGCTCAGAAATTCCAAATACCCCCCAGCCCTGGAAACCCTTGTCTTACAGATGCCCAAGCGGCAGTGGTGGTTTGAAAGCCTGGAAATTAATGTAGGAGATTATGTACAGATCGTTACAGGGATCTGACCCCTCCTTGAAGCACCAACGAATATTTCCACTTCCTTTTCCATGTTCTTTTCCATTTGGTTCTCCGTTATGGTAGTTTCCACTTTCTGTTTCATTATTTACCCCAATATAAAACCCTAAGCCCTAGACTGTACACCCTAAGCCCTTGCTAGCCCTAAAGCAAACGCAGCAGGGACACCAGGTTAGGACGGAGTCGAAGCAAGGCAGCACGTACATGCCCGACGGCAGCAAGTCCTTCGGAACGTTTTGGGCCTTAGGGTTTAGGGCTCAGCGTTGCTCCATCCTGCTAGACAAGGGCAATTCCCAACATGTGCTGCCACAATACACCCCCCCGACATACAAGGATGCAGAGTATAGGCGCCTGAAGAAAACAAGAAAGCTGGAAACCCCTACGTTGACAAACAAGTTTTCAGAGTCCTACAGGCAGCAGCATGCAGGCATGTAATTCCTCGCTAGTGGCTCTTGGCTCTTGCTCTTAAACCCTGGCGGCGCGCGTCCCTTTTTTCCAAACGATTTCTGCAAGCTCTCGCAGCTCAACCAAACTTCTGCAGAAGAAGGTTGTAAAACTTTACGACGACAAACTGCAGGAGTTCCTGGTGGAGATGCTGCCGACAACGAAACTATCTCCACCAGGAACTCCTCTCACCCAGCTAACATTGAACTCTTCATGGGACCCTTTTCGGTGGCTTCATGTAGTAATTTCCCCAAATGCGGGGACCCCAACTTAAACTCCAAATACTATAACCCTTGTTATGGAGATCTCCACAAAGGTACCCCCAACTTTGGAAACCCCCATGTGAGCCATAATCTAAACTCCTAGTATCTCCCTTAATAACCCCTATACTAGTCCCCTATAGATTCCCCTATATAACCCCCTTTAAGGAGTTCAGACTACAGCTCATATAGCCCCAATCCCTATTAATTGTCCTATAATCCCAGTTTCCATGTGATTTTCCATTGTCTTTTCCATGTGATTCTCCATTATTGGGGGGCTAATATCCCTAAATCCTAAACCCTAAACCCTAAACCCTAACCATATTGGGGGTAATACCACGCTTCCATTACGGCAAGGAGGCCAGAACGCCATGGCAGGCCCCTATGAACTCGCAGAGCTCTGGCCTCAACAGCCAACTCTAAGGGATTTGGAACCCCAGTAGAAATTACAATTTCAGCTAATTACAATTTCAGCTAAATATGAGGATTAAAGGTAACAGAAATTAAAGAACATTTTCAGGAACCTTGTAGGCCAACTCTTGGATGTTGCCACTACCTCCTGGTGGTTACTCGGGAGTAAGGGAATCCCTGTATGATAGGCCCCCTTATTCCCTACCAGCCCCCGGAAAGTCTAGGCTTTTGGGGTTTAGGGAGTTTCGAGCTTGTTTTTGGGGTTAGGGCTCAGGAGTTTGCATTCAGAGTTTGGGGTTTAGGATTTAGGGGTCACGGTTGGGGGGGGGGGCCTTGTTTTTGTCCATGTGGGGAGCTGCCAAAACCTAGATTATTGTACCCCATTGGTGCGTATTATATGTCATACCCCCGAAACTACCCACGATTTCAAAAAGACCCATTCACGGATTTCTTACTAAGGCAGGAAGCCTCGGCTTAAGGGCCAATTTGGGATTAAAGGCTTTGCGGGATGTCCACACATTAGAGCAGTATGGATTCTGAAAATGTGCAGGTCTTTTCTGGGATCCCGGAATGAAGGCTGTAGCATTTGGTAGGTATGTAAGAGAAGCCCATGAGAATTGCCCGGATTGCATGGACGATACGTAGTCAAGATACACAACACGATGCATTGTTCGTATAATCCCTTTCCCCTAATATCACCACCACCCTCCCCCCGTATTGAATATTCCAAACATTTCATAGTTTATCACAATGGGAGCATTTAGTATTAGGGTAGGGGTTTTTATATCAGGGGAGGGGATTACTAGTCCCCAAACCCTAAAACCTAACCTTCATACTCTGCCACAAGCTTCCCAGCGGCTGAGTGGATATCTTCCTGTTGATCCACGCTTTGGGATCCTGGGATTTGCCATCTTCCGCGGCTTTCCTGAGGACTTCGGGTTTCAGGTTGGGGCTTGGTGTTGATTGTCTGGGTTGTTGCGGGTATATGAGCTATAGTCTAAACCCCTTGAAGGGGGCTATGTAGGGAAGTATATAGGGGAGTATTATAGCGGCTATTAAGGGGGATACTAGGAGTTTATACTATAGCCCATATGATTTGGGAGCTTTAGGGTTTAGGATTCAAGGCTCAGGCTTCAGGAGCTAGGGTTTAGAGTCTGGAGTTGAGTGCCTAAGGCCAATACTCATTTTGAGAGTAACAAGCGTGAACGCATTGGATAGGTTGCTTCACAGGTTGTAGCGGATCACTATGAGCAGCCCCACGTCCACCTTCAGCGTCGCCTTTTGATATGACCAGAAATGCAAAATTAGCTCCGCTGTTTGGGCGAAGAAGGCGCACCAATCACACCTCAGAGGTGAAAGTCAACATGATCTAGACCATGAATCCTAAACACTCAACCCTGTCTGTTGGGCCGCGAGAGTCACATACTTGGAGAAATTCTGGTCAGAGAGGCCCAGCTTGCCAACACCCTCTGCGCCTGCAAATGCAAGGGCACAGTCATGGTAAGGACCCACGCCTGTAGCATTGGAGTTTTGGCGGTAGGGTTTGGGGGTTTGGGGGGTTTGGGGGTTTGGGGGTTTGGGGGTTTGAGGGTTTGGGGGTTTGGGGGTTTGGGGGTTTAGGGCTTTTCAGTTGTTTAGTGCGAAAGGTGATTGACCTATCCGGAAGGACTGGCGGAATGGATCCTTGCTATAAATCTATGGCAGTACCTTCTGAACTAGCAACCTCGCTCAGCACTGGAGTTTGAAGACTGGGTTGGCCCCTAAAACCCCTTGAAAAATATGAGTATATAGGGTCCCTTATTAAGGCCATTAAGGAAAATATTAAAATATCCCAGGGGCCTACCCAGAAGGTAAGCCCTCCTCACAAGCATCCCTGGGCTCTGTATGGGTAAGGCTTAGGGTTTAGGGTTTTAGGGTTTTAAGGTTCTAAGGTTTTAAAGTATTGTTTTTTGGTTTTACAGTTTTAGAGTTCTAGGGTTTTAAAGTTTTAGGTTTTTTGGTTTTAAGGTTTTGGAGTTTTAAGGTTTTGAGGATTTCGGGTTTTAGGGTTTAGGGTGGCCCGGTCCTGTCAGATGGGCAGTTGCCACGAAGCCACTTCTGAACTTGGTCAGCCGTTCAGCAACCGTGGAGAAGCGGTATGGCCTGGTGCAGAACCTTGCAAAGCTGCATTTGCTGCAAGGGAAGAATGGACATCCGCAGAAAATGCCCGTGCAGTTTTGAAGGAACCATAAAAAGCACGTCAGAAGCCTTTTGAAGTGTTTTGAGATATGTTGAGATCTTAGTTGAACCTTGTTTCAAAGCTCTTTGGGTCACTACCCTTACTTGACTACGATATCATCCACAGGCATCCGAACACATTCTTCATAGGATCAGACCCCAATTTTATTCCCGATGCGGAAAGAGGTACTCCCAAAAAAGACCTGCAAAATCCTGAAAGGGCATCACCCCCATATTACTATGTATCCCGAGAATTCTCAAGGCTACCCCTGTTTGAGGCCAAGCTAGCTCACCTGATCCCTCGGCCCTAATTCCCAAACACCAGCCCCCCCCTCAAACCCCCGAAACCACCTAAGGTCACCTACACCTCCTCAACCCCTTCATACCCCCAAACCCCCTAAACCTAAATCCCCTAAACCCCCTAAACCCCCTAAACCCCCTAAAGCCTACACCCCGAAACTCTGCGAAGACTGAGCTCCTCACTCCACAGGCCGGCCCTGCCTCGATAGCTGCTCCAAGAAATTCGCTGGGCTTGTATAACTTACACGTAGGGTTTAGGCTTAGGGTCTGAACTCGTTAAAGGAGGTTATATAGGGGAGTATTATTAGGAGTTCTTAAGGGGGATACTAGGGGTTTAGGGTTTGTATAACTTACCTTTGGTTAGCTTTGGTTAGGAATGGATCCTCATAGTAACCCCTAGATAACCCAGTATAGTAGTTTCCGTTTCTTTTTCCATTCCTTCTTTCCCAGCCAACCACAGGCCAGATGAGGGGCTATGTGGTTTAGGGTTGAGGCTTCATGTAAGGGGCGATATGGGGGTTGTAATGTAGGGCCCCAAAAAATCATGAAAGTGTTTTGGAGCATGTGATACATAAGATACAAAGGCTACAAAGGGATGACAACTAATTTTTGAGCTGGGATCCAACTTCAATTGAGCAGTTTGCAATTGGGCCCAATACGACGAAAAGTGCCTACACGAAATTGTCTCGAATCAGGCCCACTGAAGTGGAATCCCTACTGTGAGGCTCTCATCTTCGGGAAGCTCTGAAAAGCTGAGCTCTCGGCATGTGAGTCTTGGGGCCCTTCATGTCTTCAGACGTCTCTTCACCTTGGAACCAATGGACCGTCCCGTGCCCACAGCGCAGCTTGAGAATGCGTAAATTCGCAAGAAGCTTAGCGCTTAGAGTCAGAAGGTTATATGGATATATACGGTTTAGGCATATTTCTCCAGTAAGGAGATGCAAACGGGGTGTTTGTTAGGGGTTTATAAGATTATAGGGAGGGTTGGGTGAGGGTTGGATTTAGGCGTTATGCTCATTGCAGTGATCTTGGTTGCGTCACGTTTATGAAGATTATTCCATGTGGGAAACATAAAGCGTACAGGCAGACCTCCAGAACTCCTGTATGAGAGCAACTTAGGTTATGAATCTACATCTCAGCACTGGCTTCTAGAAAAGCTTCAGTTTTCACATCCTCAAAGTTTAGCGTCTGCCTTTGGGGGTGTAGATTTGGAACTTTACAAGCCTAAACCAAAGCTCAAACAGTAACTGACTGCTGAGATTCGAAGGACCAAACCGACACGCGCAGAGGACCGCACCTCAGACTTCGGCAATTGCAAGTAGATCATATGAGGATCAAATGAGGATTATATGGGGAATATATGAGGATTATGTAGGGATTATATTCCTTGTTCCCTACTAACACACCTTCTCTACTCTCCATTATAGGGGGGTAATTTAACAGCAACCCAGTACCATAATGGGTATATGTGGCAATATTCTGGGTTGGGCAATGCAAACTTTAGGGCACTGTACGTATACTCTGCGTTTGCAATCTGCAAGGATACTCTGCGATTGAGCACTGCACGAATGCGGTTGGGCACTGCAAGGTTTGGTTGGGTACTGTGGCACTGCTGGATATTCTGCAGTTGAGCACTGCCAGGATACGCTGGGCTGGGCACACCACGGAGATGGATTGGGGTTGGGCACTGCACGGAGGGCGAGCGAGGGGAACATAGACTGCTCAAAATCTAGCAACCCCAGTGTGAAGGTGTGTAGTATCGTTGTTTCCCACACGTATGGACCATTTTGGGGATCCTTATAAGAATAAGGACCATACTATTTTGCGCTCCATGTTCGGTAGCAGGTGAGGCACTGGATCAGCGCGGGGAACTTCCGCCCTTTGCAGCCTGAGGCCACCGGTGTCCAGTGCAGACAGCTCCGCAGCCTCGCGCTAATGTATATGGGGGTTTCCCAAAATTAGGGGTACCTACTATAATGGAGAATCAAATGGAAAAGAAAATGGAAAATGAAATGGAAACTGGGGTTATATAGGGGATTATGAGGATTTGGGTTTCCCAAAATTAGGGGTACCATTTTAGGGGTCCCTATAATAGGGATTATAGTATATTGGGGCCTATATTGGGGTCCCCTTATTTTGGGAAACTACCATATAGGTGCCGCTTTAGTTACAGGAAGCTTTTGGAGTACGAGTAGATGAGGCTATAAAAACTGAAATAGCAACATGAGGGAAGAATAGTTCTAATGATTTAGGCTTCTGCTCTAGGGATCTTGAAGGTTTAGGATTCAAGGTTTGGAGCTGAAGTTATGACGGGCAGGGCTCAGGGTTGCTTTACCAGGCTGCTTAGGGAAGACTCGCAGTGACGCGTTTCATGCTTACAAACTGTTTACATGGCGCGGCGAAAAAAAAAACTCAACCCCAAACCCTATCCCTAAATTAACTTACCCATTTCCCACCATGCAACCTTAAATACTTTGGTATCCTGTATCCTCTGTATCCTTGCATATGCCAATATATGCCGCTATGTCCCCATGTACTCCAATGTGAGCTATCATCTAAACTCCTGGCATCCCCCTAAATAAGCCTTATGGTAGTCCCCTAATTAATCCCCTATATGTTATATAAGTCCCTTTGAGGAGTTTCGACTACAGCTCATGTATACCCCTATAATATGCCTATATAACCCCATTATAGTAGCTTCCATTTTATTTTCCATCAGCCCCATTATAATCCCCGTGAAGGAGACTATATCTCCTAATTGGCTTCAGCTTTCGAGTTGCTGCTCAGCAGCACTGCGGCCATCTGCAAACGCCGCTATCGAGGCTTTGCCTGACTGTATGTTATCCTTGCCCCTTTTGAAAGTTGTAGCCATAATAATAATCATAGTAGTAATAAGAATAATAGTAATAATGATATAATAATAATAATAATAGTAGCAACAATGGTAGTACCAGCAGTAATAATCATGATACTATTAACTGGTTGCGGAACGCAGCGCCCAGAAATATCAAGATCTGTCAAGCGGCCGTTTAGTTCCAGAATCTTGTCGACAACCAAGCATGGACCTTCAGTGAGCTTGCCATCTGCGTCCACCACCGAACGCAGGAGCAGGCCTGCAAAAACGTCGCAGTCTTTGTCACCACAAGCAAGGTCCATGCCCTTGAAGCTTCCACTCTTGTAGGTGCCACCCTTCTTGTGAAAGTACCAAACGCCGCAGCTTGCTTGCCTAGGCATGTCACAGGGAGCGATTGCTTGAAGGCTGCCCAGCAACATGCAGCTAAATTACATGGCTCTCAGCCAAATTCTCAGCTAAAGTTCTGAAGTTCTGGTATCGGAGGACGCCATTATGACCGTCTACCCGTAAGGAAGTCTTCCGTATTGAAGGCTGGGAACCCTTCATCCCCATGAGCATAGGGATCCGCATGATGAGGCGAGTGGACGTAGGCCTCAAGCTCCGCAATACGATAAGGCTTTTCTGCGATCCTTAGCACACTGGATCGAAATTGGTTGGAGGCAGAGGGCGTTAGTTGAGGGAGGGGGGACTGGGCTACAAGGTAATTGACAAACTCCTTGTGCCCCAAAATCTCCTATCTATAACCTAACGCTCCTTTCCAAGAACCGAAGCCCAGGAAGCCCGACATAATTCAGGAAACAAGATCCCTCCCGCTGGACCACCAAACTCTGCGCAGTTACCATGCAGCCATTTAACCCAAAGCTACTGCCTCAATGATCAAGGACTAGGCTCAATAGATCCCACCGGTTCATGAGATCGCCAGCAGCTGCTTCCAGGGCTGCCACTTGAGCAGTAAAAGTCTTTTCTGCTTCGAGGCCCGCCCTTCAGGGATTTTGGGTTCAGGGTTTAGGGTTAGGGTTTAGAGTTTAGGGTTTCCCGTTTTGAGCATGTATTAGAACCAGGATCTGCCTCTTTGCCCATGGTATGAAGATGGAGCTGAAAAAGAAACGCCTCACATTTTGTCCCTGGGCTCAAGATCCAGAACAACACAAAAAAACCGTTTCCCAAAATATGCTTAACCCTCTTATTTGTGATTGCCGGCATCATTGCGACAGTTAAACACAAAATCCTTGTTGAGGCCTGAGTAATTGGACCGGTTCTGGCATGTGAGGTGGGAAAACTGGGCCATCTTCGTCGTTCCAGTCTCGACACCAAGGATTAAGCCGAGAATCTCTCAATCAAGTGACTATCCTCGACATGTAGCCCCAAACCCTAGATTTCAGCCCATATATCCCCTACTCAACCCTAAACCCTAAACCCCGAAGCCTGAACCCTAAACCCTGAAATCTGAACCCTAAACCCTAAATCCTAACCCTAAACCCTAAATCCCAAAACCCTAAACCATAACATGAGGTAGGAACATCGGGTCCCAACCGTAGCTGCACGCCGCGGGCCCGGCCTGAGGGAACTGAGCCTTGGCGAGCATTGGCGGGCATCTTTGGGGGGTTTAGGGATCTAAAATGGCTTTAAAGAGGTTTTATATGGATTCTATATCAGGTTTAATAAGGATTCTACAAAGATATTCTGGGGACATCTTCTCGTGATGTCATAGGGATTCTGGAAGGTTGCACGTGGTTTTATAGGCTCTTCTGCCACTGAGGTAAAGAAGGATAGTGTCGGGTTAAAGGGTCTTTGCGGCCTTTGAGGCGTATGGGTTGCAGGATTTTGGGCCTAGGGGCCCAAGTAAATCGGAATAAAGGAAACGAAAGTGGAAGCTACTTTGTTACTATATGATTTAGGGCTCAGGAGTTGGGGTTAGGGTTTAGGGTGTGAAGTTTGGGGATGTAAAAGTCCCGGGTGTATGAAGGGCCGGTCAGTAGCATGAGCTTTGGCGAACCTACCTGTCAGGCATATTAGCCATCGTCTGAACTCCTAGTATCCCCCTCAATAACCCCTATAGCAGTCCCCTATATAATCATCTATAGATACCCCTTTAAGGAGTTTAGACTCTAGCCCATATTAGGGGACTGCCTTCTCAGAGACAAGGCCAACTTGAAGTAGAGGAGCACGTCCTGCAGGCTGCCATCACTTGCTTTTTCCAGGCTGGGTTTCCTTACTGGTGGTTAACAGGGAATACAAGGATAATGGAAAAGAAAATGGAAACTACTACATTATAATAAAGTATATTTTGGGGTTATAACAGAGAATAAGGGAATACAACCCCTATATAACCCATATATATATATATACAGTAATACATTCCCTTATTCCCTACTAAGCAGCAGTAAGTTTCTTAGCTGCTGGAGCCGCTGGGACGTCAGAGACATCAGCCGCAGGCCGCTTGGCGGCTCGGGGCGGCATGGCGTTTGATTTTGCTTGTGAAGAGATCTACGTGCTTCTCTGGTACAGGGCTGCTACCACAGAAATTGAAAGAATACATAAGTATGTACATATAAATGCATGCGGAATTTCTGAGATGTTGGGAAATCTTGCGGCTCAGAAGATAACAAAGAATCGAGTTTGCCTTGGCATAGCACGAGCCAAACACCGTGGCAGCCAAGCAGGATCTGGAGAACGCGCAGCCTCAGTTCTTATTCATGTGTAGCTGGAAAGAACGGATAGGAGGAAGCATTATGATCACTGTGTGGGGACTGCTGCAGGGATCCGTTCCCCTCTCCACTTAGCATGAGTCAGGCTCGCATCGTCTGACTTTTGTTTCATGGCGCCAGAGCTTCCGGAGGCACCGTGCCGCAAACCTGCACGCTGTGAAGAAAGAGACAAGGTAGGAGCTTCAAAAGCAACAGGCTCTAAGGGTTCCCTGAACCCTAAACCTTTGGGGAGATTCTCTTTTGCATACTTTTTCCTTTTTTCACTTTGTTCATTATTGGTTCCATAGCCTAAACCCTAAACCTTTGGGGTTCATTGGCATGGATCTCCTTTTTGGTACGCCGCAGGCAGGGTCAAATGCCTCACCTGCTCCACTATACGGGAGCTTCTCAAAACTGCTGGCCCCTATACACCCCCCCAAAGTATGGGCCCTCAACTGAGATTACATTCTATATAAGATACTATACCGAAAAAGCGGGTATATAATCTTAATCCAATATTACTCAACTGTAGGGACCCCAAACAGGACCCGTCTTTTTCGAGAAGCCCTCATATCATACCACGAGCTCGGAGGTCTGCTTGTCGAACCGGAACCTTACAAATTGAGAGAACCCCGTGGAATGGTACTACTTTATCATGGGGATTGTATAAGGATTTATTATAACAAGTATTAGTACCATTGCGAATAGAAGGATTTATGTTAAGAAGTATTACCACCACTGTTAGTATTAAGTTTAGATTTTGGCTTGGCATGAGGGGCTTCGCAAAATGGGAGGTACCATTAAGAGTAAACAAGACTGTCCAGAGAATCTGACAGGATTGGACGGGTCTCTTTGCAGGACTGTGTAGAGGTGGGTCTAAACTTGCACCACATAATGGGACTGCTCACAGCAGCATGGATTGTGGTCTAGGCGTAGATGGAAGTCCGAAATTGCTGCACTTACACTGATCTAGTAGCTTCCATACTGCTATTCGGAAATGCTGTTATGTGATTGCAGGCTCGCAACGGCGACTAGCACATAACATAGTGGCACCGCAAGCTGCAAGGAGCTCTGAAGATCAGATTGCAGAATGGATCCTGACTTTTTACATGTGTTCAGGGTTGAAGTCGAGGCTTCAGTTCTAGTAGCTAAGGATACGCTGGTCAGATCAAGAGGCTATGCGATCTATCGTCTAAGCTCCTAGTATCCCCCGCAATAAGCCCTACAATGGTCCTCTATACAATGCCCTCTATAACCCCTTCAAGGTGTTTAGACTACAGCTCGTGTGCGTGTAACCAGACCAGATGCCAGACCTTTTGGGCTTAGCTCTTTTGGTGATTGAACCCAGTAAAACTATATTACCGATTTTCAGCACTATACTCAAAAGGAGGATATAATCTTACTCTAAGTTGGGTACCTTAGTATCCCAAAAAAATCTATGCAACTGAACTATGTAGAACTCTGGACTATCACATCAGAAGCTTACTCCTTTTTTCACAAGCCTTGAACCCCACATCCGGAACTCCGAAGCCAAGAACAACATAGAAAGCCTCAACCTTGAGCATTACACACAAAACGTAAAGCTCTGTGCAACCTGCATACTAGCCTCGGCAAACTAGTCCCAATAAAGACCATTGTCCTTCTAAATGTGGCTACTTGAGGATACACTTCTACCGAGCCCCGCGCAGAAGTGTGGCGTGCGCCTCAAGCGAGATGCTCATATTTGGGGGTCTCCCAAAATTAGGGAATTTGGGGGGTTATAAAGGGGTTATATAAGGTTTAGGGTTCAGGGTTTAGGATTTTGGGAATTATAGGGGTTATGGGGGTTTCCTAAAATTAGGGGTACCTACTATCATGGAGAATCAAATGGAAAAGAAAATGGAAAATGAAATGGAAACTGGGTTTATATAGGGGATTATAGGAATTAGGGTTTCCTAAAATTAGGGGTACCATTTTGGGGGCACCTATAGCAAGGACCATAGTATTTTGGGGTCTATATTGGGGTCCCCTTATTTTGGGAAACTACCTTTTCGTGGGAAATCAAGGGTACCCCGACAGCAACAACTTATTTCTTGTCGCAGAAGCTAATGATACCTATCATGAATGTGTGTGTCATATACCCCATACCGCAAAACCTCAGCCCAAGACCCCCAAAACAAGCACAAAACCCTCTTGAAAAGGGAACCCTAGGGAAAAAAAAGCCACTCTGGCCTCAAGGTCAAGGGAACCGGTGGTCGGGAAGCGATCCTTCGCTGGAGGCAGCTCCTTCTGCGCTCTGACTTACTAGGGCTTGGGCTTTGGGACCGTGGGGTTCAGGATGTGGGGTGCTTCTGCGATTAAGACTTTGGGAGGCCCCGCGGTTTATTCAGGGTTTAGTGTATAGGTTGTGGGGTACAGGGTCAAGGGCAGGAGATCATAGCGTAAGAAACATGGCTGATGAGAAGAAAAACAACGAGAAATAGCAATGATGACAACAATGGTCAAGACGGTCAAGAAAATCGTATGCAATTATGCCAAATAGATTCTGCGACAGAGATCCTACCAAAGCGCAACAGAAAAACAAGCACCCTGTACACACCCTATACATTCACCTTGTAAAAAGACTCAGATAGTAGTTTCCATTTTATTTTCCATTCTCCCAATATAACCCCAATATAACCCCAATGTATCCCTACTACCCTAAAACCCTAAACCCCAAAAACCCTAAACCCTAAACCCCAAAAACCCTAAACCCTAGCCCTTAAAGTCCCCTAGGGTCCAAAGAAAGAAGGGCAGTGATGGCTCCTGTTGTGCCCACAGGTCCCGGACTCTGGCCACCGTACCAGAGGTCCACCCGAGCAAGGACAAGTCCTTGGGTTTAGGGTTTAGGCCCACCCAAGCAAGGACAAGTCCTTACCACGCACGAGGGCGATGCTGCCCGTGGCATCATCGGGTTTAACAAATGGTGCAATCCAAATTCAGTTCAAGTAATTGAATGGGACTACCTATTTTTTGTAGAAACGACGAGGAAATGAAATTGAAATGTAGTATGGTCGTCCATTCTTTGAGCCATACATGTTTCTGTCTTTCAGCAGTACCGTGGAACATCACGCACGAGCAGATTCCACACAGCTGAAGCAGGATTGTTGGTACCAACCCTGGGGATTACTTACTGGGGGTTAGCAGGGAATAAGGGAAGATATTCTATAGGGGATTATATTCTCGTATTCCCCTGTAAGATTCGGGATGTTTAGGGGATTAGGGTTTGGGGTTTAGGGTTTGGGGGTAAGGGTTTCCACCAGTCAGATTCGGGATGTTTACGGTGCAGGACCTCAGCCAAGTCGCCAAACGAGCATCGACCTTTGCATCGGATGGATTGTAGAGGGCCACTGCCACGGATCCTTCCGCAAGATGTAGTACTGTATTGTTCCCACTGTTATTATTACTACATTGTTACTATCATTATGATTAATATTCTTACTACTACTACTACTACTACTACTACTATTACTACTGCTACTACTACTACTACTACTACTACTACTATTACTATTACTATTACTAGTACTAATACTATTACTAGTA
>CAJNIZ010021369.1:38837-72036 GCA_905231905.1 Symbiodinium pilosum
TACTACTGCTACTACTACTACTATGTGCCATTGCCACGGATCCTTCCGCAAGATTTCGGATGTATACCATCCAGGCACCAAAATCCTTCAAGAGTCGACCCCCCGGAGTGTCGACCTGGTTGATGGAGATCACCTGGGTGCTTTTCAATAACATGGGTTCTCGCTTGCGGAGGCCCCGAGAAGGGCAAGTTTTTAGGGTTTTGGTTTAGGGTCTAGGGTTTAAAGGTTTCATTGTTGGAGGACTTTACAGCTGAAGAATGGCCGCAGGTTCTTAACTTTGAGAAATGCCCACCTCCTTGTTTAAAAGCAGCTCCCTCTGCAGCGGAGTGATGGATGGTCTGCAGGTGCCAGGTGTGAAGTTTGCTGCAATTTGATCTGTTTTGGAGCAGTTCCTGCAGGGGAACTATATAGGCTTTCGGCTTAACACCACAACATGAATTTTCCAGACACGCCGGTGTGGGTGTGGGGTGAACACAAAACGAAATCGTTTCCAAAACCCTAAACCCTAAATCCTAAACCCTAAACCCTAAACCCTCAACCAAGGTGCAACAGCGGAGTCGTAATGATCAGAGGCGAAGCCAGGATGGCCCACATGCTCACCTCTGGAAGTTCTCGAAACAGGGAGGCATCTGCATAGATGCACACAAAGGATATCAAGGGGGTACACCATTGAGGGGATCCCTCTTGCGTATTTTGTAGATTTGCAGGGTTCACTTTGGAACGTTCCCACCTCTGTTCGATACTCTTCTTTGGTCATGTTTCCAGTCTTGCCATTGGCGTGAGCAGCCTGCCGGTAATTTCCGGTCTCCAGCATGTCCATGTCATTCCATGCATAAGGACGTCCTGCATCAGCCTCAGGAATCTGCGATCTTTCCGCGATCACCTTCTTGGTGTCCTGCCAGAGGGGAACATGGTCCCCAGTGGCCCTCCAGGACTGCGCAACCTTGGGACCCCAGGTCCAGGGGGCAGCTTTTCCCCACTCGCACATGTTGAAGTGGATAGGATGGCCAGTTGCGTTGAGGGCCTTGGAGAAAGCTGTGTAGGTGGGCTCCGGCTCCATACCATCACTGAAGCACCAGTCCATCTTCACCACATCCACACCCCACTCTGCAAACACAGCAGCGTCTTGGGTGAAGTGACCCTTGGATCCGGGCCTTCGACCCACACAGGTATAGGTCCCAGCACAAGTGTAGAGCCCAAAGGTCAGGCCCTTGGAATGCGCGTAGTCTACGATGGGTTTCATGCCGTTGGGAAAGTGCTGCCGGTCTGCCTGCAGGAAGCCTGATGCATTCCTCTCATGGTCTGCCCAGCAATCGTCCAAGTGAAAGTGTCGGTAGCCGGCGTCGTAAAGACCCACCTCAGGCTTCAAACAGGCAGATGTCTTAGCAACCCAGAAGCTTTCTCAAGTCCCGAAAGCCTCGTGAAACGCGTCAACAGAGAGCTTCACGCTAACCTCATCGCAGAAGTCAAACTCCGGTGCTTGGCCCCCAGGGCCTGGCCACTGCCGGCCTAGGCCAACCCAGCTGGACCAACCCAGGGGCGGCAGGCGCGAGTGTGGGGCCCCGTTGTCGTAACCCCAGGAGAGCTGCAGGCGCAAGCATGCCAGCAAATATCCACGCTTCATGGCGGACACACACTCTGGGGCTTGAGATCTTGAAAGGGGGCTGCTGTTCGAGACACTTCAAAAGGAGACTGCTGAGGTGCTACAGGCAAACCCGCTTGAAGGACGAGAAAGACGGAGCAGAAGCCAAGGATTGCCACCAAAGATGAGCAGCTTTCTCGGCTTAAGGATGAATGCCTAGGGTTCGGATTTTAATCCTAAAGTCGACCTTGGCCCTGAGCGTTGGGCATGAATAGAAAGAAGCTTCGGGCTTGAGGTTCCGAACTAAAAAACATCTCAGGCGCTTCTGTCAGCAAAGCAAGCAGCTGCATGGTCTTCTGGAATTTGCAAGCTTCAACTGACACATACTCAATGCGCAGGCCATTCCTCTTAGCAAAATTTCCAATATCCGAAACTTACCTTTTGACGCCCAAGGCATGAGTCCCAGAACTCTGCCTATGGCCTGCCAGGCGGAACGTCCCCACAGGAGGGAGGCAGCGTACAAACCTCCGCGGCAATCGGATGGGCAAAATTCTTGGCAACAAGGGCAAGCTCATGCACGAACACTATGGAATGATCCAAGTATGGAAACCGGGGGATTGGAGAGAAACACCCCAGCAAAGTCTGCTGTTGCTCGGCGTTGCAAGGAACGTCCACGCAATACGGTCAAACTACTGAAATCCGGGGCAAGAAAAAGCACCGCTCCTCTTAGCTGGCTGGGATGACACATAATGTCATTCGTTGTGGAGACCTCTGTCTGCCAAGGTGCAGTTCCTGGTATTCCTGTAGAAGGTGCCCTTTCCACTCGGATCGAGACTTTTTACGTTCATATCTGGGAGCTGCAGCTTTGATCAGCTGCTGGTTGCGTCGCAGGATCGGCGCCAGACTTGTCGGCTGCTCCTGACTCTGCTGGTCAACATCCACCTCTGCCCTTGTATCCACAAGGCAAGCTCGGCCACCACCAAAAGACATAAACATCTCTCACTTCTTGTACCTCTCAGAGCCTGCTTTCGGCTTGCAACCTTTGGCTACCAAGCGTTCCAACCTTGTATGTTGGAGCCTCAGAGGCTTCACATTGCGTCGCTTAGGTACCAAGCTGTCTGCAATCGTTTCCGGGCCCAGATCCTGTATGCTGCTGCTCTGAAGGCTGAGGGTTTCATTCGAGGGGCAGTTGCTCAACATCTGACTGATGGCCTGCACGCCTTATTCGCCAATGTTGCGGGGATATGCAGCGATCCTGCACCCACAATCAGAAAGAGCACTTGCTGAAGGCACATAAGCTCCGATCTGAAAAACAGTGAAATGTCAGTAGTGTCAGGAGCAGACGCGGATATAGTCATTGCGTCCATAAAACTAGAACAACTTTACAAACATTTGCAATGGTGCATGTCACCCGTCAAGTGCTTAGGTGAACTTACTCTTGCCCCCTCTCCAAACGCCCAGCACAGCCCCCCGGCAGACCTGGCACACGGCACATGCCACGTTGGAGGTTGTAAGCCTGGGTGGTCTGCTCCATGCCATGGACAGCTGTCGAAAGTAACGATCTTTGTTGGTACCATACCTTCTTCGGATCAATGATATAGAAGAACCAGCAATGGTGGCCTCGTTTTGAAACAGCCCATCTACTGGATGGCCAGCATAACATCTGAGAATATGTTGTTACAATATTTCAACATCAACAATTACCATGATTCTGGCAGGCAAGTTGGTAGTTGGACAGATAGACAGCAGTAGCACCAGTCCAAGGTGCAGTAGTTAAAGGGAGTAAATATAGGGACCCCGGGAGGTATATACCTACTCTATTCTTGGGCTGCCCTTTGTGAGGGGTTCCGAGTATAGTAGCGGTCATGGAATGGTCAGACACACACTCAAACACAGAGCGGCTTTGACTCGCACATGTAGGAGTCGTGCTAACTCTACTGGTGAAACCCTTACTTGGAGGCCTGGGATGTAGGTACCCCAAGTAAGCTTGCTTTTTAAGCTCTCCAACTGAGACCTCAACTTATAACTAGCAGTGAGCCTCCAAGTAAGTCCAGCTACTCAGGTCGTAGTTTGACCTGGTCAGGACCAGGAGCAATAACTTCACAGCACACTCCACATGTGACACAGCATAGATGGGACCTGAAAGAAAGAAAGGGCTTCCTAGCTGCACCCCAGTACATCATGCAACTCCGGTTGCCACAACCCCAAAGTCACGCAATGAGTCAGGAGAGCTTAGGGCTCATGGACCACATTTGTCCAGCCTGCATCATGCAGAAGAAGTCTGCAACGCCATAGCCACTTCTACGAGGCTGTTTGCAACCTGTGGCTGGTGTCTGTCTCGGGATATTTGGGATATAGCAGGATATACGGATATCTAGCGATGTTTAAGGACATATAGAGATATTTAGGGATACATGAAACTTGGCAGGGATCTAGGGAGTTTTAGGTACTTGTAATCAAACTGAAAACAAAAGGGAGAATGAAATGGCAACTTGCAATGCATGGCCGGTTGTCAAAAGTCAAACACCAAGTTGGGTCGCGCGACGCGTTTACTTGCAGGGACGACTGGGACGACATGTGTCCCGTCCATATACCACAAAATGCAAAGAAACTCAAAATGGACCCCTCATTTTTGGCAACCAACCCCCAGAACATGCATTGCTGTGTCGTTGTTGGGGCTACTGAGAAGAGTCAAATTTGCAATACGTTAGGCTTTCTGTGAAGCTTCTCAAGAATCATCCAAATTCCCTAGACCCTACACCCTTAACCCGTAGCCCTAAACCACCAAACCATGAAAACCCATAGACCCTAAACCCCTGATCCTCTTCTCTTAACCCCAAACGCCGCACCCCGCCTCATCTTCGCGCGGCGGCGGACCGTCACCAAAAGCATGTGCCAAGTCCACGCTGCCAAGCTCAGGCAGCCTCAGGGCCTGCAGAGGTTTCAGTGCTTACCTGGGTTGCTGTTAGGGAACTCAAGTTGAGGTACCAGAATATGGATATGTAGGAAAAACTATGGTCTACTTGAAATGGTAACGTAATTCGAAATCCCAAACAGCAAGCCAGCTTATGGCTAAGAGCTCGCGGCTTCGGTTTAAGGGTCTAGGCTTGAGGACTTGTCAGGGTTCAAGGGTTAGGGCTGTGCATGGGGTATGGGAAGGGAATCCGTTGAACAGATCTCCCTTTAGAACAATCCAAATACTGCCCATGTGTTCCCTTGGAAATACCCCTGCCTTCGAGAGCAGCTGCATGGGAGAGGGCACTTCCTGCACAAGATTGGCTGCTTCATCCCTACCCAATGTCAGCCCTCCCTCCCGACCACGGTCACAAAACCTTTCCTCTTTGTTGCGGCACAGTATTGTACAGAGGAGGGGGTTTGCAGAAAAGCAGCACGACAAGACGATGGACATCCTTATCAGCTTCTGGAGGAAAACAATAGTTCAGTCATTGGGTACATTGCGGATTATGCATATGTACTTACCCTGAGTGTAGGTATTTTCATAACACTACATTCATTCCACAGAAGTACCAAAGTGTGGTCAGGCAGCACCGAAAAGTATCCCCGGAAATTCAAAGTTTACCCAATTCTCTTCGGGGATTCCCCGTTCTATGTCGGAGCGAACAAACCGCTCAGGTGGCCTTTAGGTCAAGGTCAATGTCACTGTCGTGACGAACAATGGCCGGCCTCAGCTTGAAACTCTCTAGCAGTGTTGCCCGTGGTCAGAGGATATGTATTTAGGTATTTAAGGTTTAAGATTTGGGTGGTGAAAAATGCTGTAGAAATGGGAAAGGACACCGGCCTCAATAGCCTACACTGTTGCCAGAAATTGCATTTCAGCACGCCCCCGCGTATGGCACCCACAAAGCCCTACACCTGTCCTTGTGCTTTGAGGGGCCTTAGGGCCAGGTCATAAAGTGTATCATGTGAGCCATAGTCTAAACTCCTAATACCCCCCTTAATAATTCCTATAGTAGTTCTTTATATAATGCCCTGTATAATATACTTGAAGTTTAGACTATGGCTCATGTGTATCCCAGTAGTATCTACATAATGACACAGCTGCAATTGGCTATAGTTACACGCTACCTGGCCACCTCAGTGCGTATTACCCAAGTCTCGCCCTCTGTGAAGCTTGCTTAGGCATCACCAACGATTAACAAAAGGGGAACCTCAGGGGGGCTAGTACAGGCGGTGGTCAGGAGAACCCACAGTTTGCCTCCAGGATCATTATCCACACATACGAGTTCTTCCACGGACCCGTAGTTTACGGAGCCCACCAAGAGGGACCAGCTACTAATTTCGCACACTGCCAATCCTGAACCCTGAATCCTGAATCCTAACTCCCAAACCTGACATCGCAAGCCTAAACCCTGAGACCCAAGGCATAGATCGTAAATCCTAAGCCGGAAGCCCCACACCCCCAAAGCGCACTTGCACAAGATTCCCACGTAATCCCATGCATGATCAAAGGCCGGCACAAGAGCAATCGAAGCAACTCCAGCCGGAGCGTCAACTCACTGATCTTCGGCGCCTAGGCGGTTCATCTGCAAGTATCCAAGCTACCCTACTCTCTGCGCGCATTAGTTCAGATGTCACATGTGCACTATAACAACCAAATAGGTAGTAACGGTAGCAGTAGCAATAGCAGGAGTAGGAGCAGCGGCAGCAGGCGGCAGGAGTAGTACCAGCAGTAGTAGTCCTAGTTAGCAGCAGCAGTCCTAGTAGCATTAGCAAGGATAGCAGGGCAATCCCATCACCTAGAACCCTCCGAACCCCAAGAATCTTGGAACCTAAATCCTGGACCCTAAACCCTTCATGAACCCTCCGACAACTCGGGGCTGCACTTCTGGCAGAAGCAGGGACTTGACGTGGGGCTCTGGCTGAAATTGGGACATACGCATCCCTAGTTCTCCTGGGCGCTGCTTAGGGTTTAGGATTTAGATGCTCAACTTCAAAGATCGAACTTGTTCGTGTACGAGTCCAACAATACCTAATCCCCACACTCACCCAAGGTTGCCTTAAGTTCCGGTGCTTGGTAGAACAGAAATCCCCGTCCTTACCGAGAAAAAGGGTTTCAAGCTCTCCGAAAAAATGTCGCGAGAAAACCTTTCGATGAACTGCACAGGGTACCATTCGAACCAAGCAAACACAAAACTGATGCTTTCCAGGTTGCACCCCCACCCAATAATCGTGACCACAAGGGATGTTGGCAATCTCATGGGTCCTACATTCTCCTGTACCACTATGACTGGGTGGGGGCCCAACCTAGCACAGAACCCAGTCTCTGACAGCTTCATGCTCATACTCCATGTCTCCGAAGTTGATGATGTTGCAGCGGGAGTGCCCTTCGCGTCCACTGAAGAAGTCCAGGAATTCGAGCTTCATGGCATGAAACTTTGCGGCGGACATCTCGACAAACTTGAAGCGCTGCGTATCCTCATGCGGACCCGAAAGGGGGGGGACGTGACGTAGGGAACTTACAGGCTTCAGCTTAGGACTAATGAAGGCCAAGTCAGAGGCCTTATGTCCCTTACAGCCGCCTTTGCAGACCTCCGAACTCCCCATGCTACCCTAAACCCTAAGCCCTAAAACCCTAAAACCCTAAACCCTTAAACCCTTAAACCCTTAAACCCTTAAACCGCCTCTTCATCCCAATAGGCATCGATGTGCTTGGCAGGGATCACGCTATCATCCTGGTGCCTCACCTTCTTACGAAGTCGCAAGGCCTTCAGAACTTCCTTGGCGTACAAAACCTGGCCGATCATGGCTGAAGTCAGAAAAGAGGGGTGAATATCATATGGGTGGTTGTCCAAATTATGGTCCCTTTTTGGGTACCCTAAATACTAGGTGCCGTATTATAATAGGGATCCAAAAAGGGGCCATAATTTTGACAACCACCCATATCATTCTTGTATTTTCATCTCATATTATATCATCTTATACAGTGATAGCAATATAGAACGAACTGCGATGTGGCTGAATACTGTTCCTTGGCCGAACATCACCCTCCCACCAAATAGCATTTCAAGTGGCCTCCCTTTAAACGGCTCCCGTGGTACTTGCGCAGAACATGGAGAGGGGTCCCAAAATTCGGGGTTATATACGAGGAGTTATCTAGGGTTCAGGGTTTCCCGAAATGAGGTGTACTTTTTGGGGGTCCCCATAACAAGACTATAATATTTTGGGGTCGGGTGCCTCTTATTTCAGGAAACTACAACATGTTGCTAACAACCACCCAGGGGACGGTGGGACCGCCTGCGGAAGCAAAAAGGGAAATCAGGTCTGGCGCAAAGCGTTTCAGGCAGTTCTGGACCCAGCGGCTTTGCGCGTTGGTCACCTGGGTTGCTAAGGAAGTTCAATGAAACTACCACAATGACACTGTGGGTACCTAGGCAGTAAACTATGGCGCTCGTTTAGCTTAGACCCTATACCCCATAATAATCCTAGTTTCCATTTCATTTTCCATTTTCTTTTCCATTTGATTCTCCATTATAGTAGATTCCAATTTCTTTTCCATTATCCAACCTGAATAGCAACCCAGTCACTATAACGCAGGATCCCGAGTATTCCACGCAGGCCTTCATAAAACGTTGCAAGGACTCGCCCCATGCCCGTAGCAGCTCCGCTTGCTCCGGGCTGATTTCGGAGTCTTTGTCAGCCTCGTGCTGCAAGCCCCAGCGGTCAAAAATCTCGGTGGATGGGAACCTTGCTCAAGCTTCGGTCGGAATGGAAGAACGAAAAATGAAAAGTAGCGTCTAGGAGATAGGAAATAGAAAAGAAAATGAAAGCTACTAAGCTCCGGGGGATGTTAAACACAGGCATCCCTTCCCTCGTGCCCAGCTAAGCCTGAGAAGCAAGGTGTCATCCCAATCGAGGTATATCAGCGTGGAGGATGTGTCCAGCACCGGCGATGCATGTCCAGCACAGCTTGCGGAACTTGAGCTATAGGAGCTCCATTGGACGCTCCCCGCCGCTGTGGTGTCCTGAGAGGTCATGGCTGTAAATCTCCTGAAAACAAGTAAGCCAACTCCTCATGGCAAGGGCCATGGACACTACACATAAGAAGAAGGAAGACCGTTGTGCTGTAAGCCAAACCCGCAACCTAAACCGCAAACACCCGCAGATACAACAATAAAACAACCAAAATAAAAAGCTTCCCACATACAGCTCTGTGTCTAAGCTGGCCCCTCGCGACTGTAGGTTGAAGGCCTTCAAAGGGAGAGATGGATTTACAACATGGAAGAGTTTAGGGGGGACCCTAAACCTTGGGACCTTGCAGGGAGCTATGGGGATATGTGGGCCTTGGGGATTGGACGTTAGGGAATTGGGCCTTAGGGCTTAGGGCTTAGGATCTAGCAGCTGGGGTTGAGAGGTTCAGGATTTCACGTGCAAGTGTGTGGGTGGTTGTCAAAATTATGATCCGTTTTGGGTACCCTAAACATCAGGTGCCGAATTATAACAGGGAACCAAAAAGGGACCACAATTTTGACAACCACCCGTGTAATGCTTGAGGTTGGAATCTCAAAAGTTGAGGGGCTTCGTGCGAAAAACGTAATGTCTGCAGTTTTTGGGCTTGGGGGTATACATTAGGTGGACCCCCCACCCAGTAATAGTGACTATTATGGACAATAAGAATTATATCAGGGTCCTCTCATATTCCTATTAAATCACTATTACAGGGTTGGGGGTCCTCCTAAGGTATACAGCTGAAGGCCTTCGTAGGGCAGGTCGGCCGCCGCGGCACGCTATCAGCCGCCATGGCAAAAAAGAGGAGCCTAAACCCTCACCTAACTGGCTTAGCAGGAACATTTCCACACGTAAATTGGCTTAGTTTAGCAGGAACCTTACTACACAGAATGTATCAGGATCATGTACGTGGGGCCAACCCCAAAACCACCCTTGCATGGAGGGTGTTGATAATTAACATCTTAGCAGCCGCTGGCAAAAGGGGAAACTAAACATCTGAGGGCCGCGAGCAGCATGGTCAGCGCATCTAGGTTGGATACTTCCCTCACCCTATAACAGCCCGCCAATACAGAGGTTTGCAAAAGCTAGGGGTCCTATAGTAAGGACCACAGTGACTGCAGTATATTGGGTCGATAATTGGAACCCATTTGTTGAAACTATTCTGTCTATTGCCACTGTAAGTTGGCAACCTCAGACTCAAATAAACTATAGTCTAAACTCCTAGTACCCTCCTTCATAGCCCCTACACTACTCCCCTGTATAATCCCTATATAACCCCTTTCAAGGAGTTTTAGACAATGGCTCACATAAAACCTAGCTATCGCAATAATAGTTCTTGGTCCCATAGCCCTCGACTTTCAGACATATGGCAGTTTCCATAGATAGGGGGACCCCAATAGAGACCCCAAAAGCGCTACAACTCTCATTATGGGAACCGCTGAAAAGGTACCCCTGATTTTGGGAAACCCTAAGCCCCACACCCTATAAAACCAATATATAACCCTTATATAACCCCTATACCCGGATTCATAAAACCTTCACATAACCCTTATGTAACCCTATTCTCCTACAGCCATACTGTCCTTAGCCTAAGTCCTTCATGCAAAACATCCTCATCGGCAGCGACTGAGGCTCCATCCAGCTTGGTGACGATGGAGCCGACCCATGGGCACTCTTCGAAGCTTGCCCACACCCTCAACCCTACACCTTAAAAACCTTAACTGCTAAAAACCTACAAGCTACGGCAGCACATCCAAGGATCTGACCACGCGTTGCTCTGCTATCCAGTAGCTGTTTACTGTTCTTACGCTGACAACCACTGAGTTTTCAACCACTGTTCTGGGACTGCGATACGCTGTGCATTGGGCTTATCCTTTCTGAGTCTGCTTTTAAAGTTGCTTAAGCGTTATGATAATCATCACAAGAATGCACAAACTTCCGCGACCGCCTCAGTCTGTCCTCAACCAAGGGTGGCCCACTTACTGCATGGACCTTGTTCTAGCCCTCGAGCCAAGAAACTACTGCTGCAAACGATTCAGCCATGGACAACGCATCAAAGATGAATTGAGTCCGGTCCAATCCGCGTCGCATGGCAAAACGGATTGGGGTCTAGTTCCAGTCATAAAGCAATTCGACTCCAGCCGTGGGATTGGCAGCCTACAGAATTCCGCTGCAGGTCCTGCATTCTCTCATACTCCAGAAGCACCCCGTACTGCTGAAGAAGGTTGCCAATCTCATCTTCCTGCTCCTGTAAAGCCAGGTCACAGAGGAAAAGAGAGTTGCAGTTCCCACTACATCCAAGATAAATGGAGGATTCCCAAAATTATGGGTACCATTTTGGGGATCCCTATAATAAGGACTATAATATTGTGGGGTCTATATTGGGGAAATTACCGTTTAGGCTTAGGGTCTAGGGTTTAGGATTTAGGGGTCTACAGGGTATAGGGTTTAGAGTACAGGGGTTTAGGGTCTAGGGTTCAGGATCCTGTGATGGATTCACCTACCACGTAGGAGAACCCATGAGATTCTAGCCCCCCAGGATGGGAACACAAGAAGAGGCTCTACAATGATGACCGTCCTTAATGAACTAGGGTAAACCCTAAACCCTAAACCTTGTATAGGGTTAAAGGTTTAGGGCTGAGGTTGCACCTATGGGCCCTTAACGTTATGTACCCTGTGAAGCCCCGCAAGTAAGGGCCGATGGGTAGGATCTCGCAAGCAGGTAGGGGAGCATATTAGGGGCCCATGGTGGGAACCTCAGATATGTGGAGCCTTTCGCAAATTAGGGTCCCTTGTTTGGGGGGAGTACCTATCATAAGGATCGTAACAAAGACACTGGGGTCGGGGTTTGTGCCAACTCCCATGCAAGGTTCCATGCCAATTTGAAAAGGGGGTCGGGGAACAGGATTACACTTCGAGGAACAGGGGACTGAATAAATGCACTTATGGCTTACAACCCTTAGAGTTATAAGCCAGATACTAAACCCAGTTATCCAACCTATTAACCTACTTACTAAGTCCCCCCGGCTCGAAACCCTGCCCCAGAACCCTAAATAAGATAGTAGTTTCCATTGTCCTTTCCGCTCCTTATTAAGTGACCTCCCAAGAGACTCTAAACCTAAATCTCAGATCTCGAATTAATCCCTAGCCTCCTTTTCTTTTCCATGTTCTTGTCTTGTCCATCTCGGTCTCTATTATTGGTTTAATGCTTGAATCCCGAAGTAACCCCTAAACCCTACACCCTGAAATTATGTAGTCCCCTACAGTAGCTATGGGCTCCAAAGAGCCCGAACCTGCCAGTAGGTTTCGGGTTTAAGGCTTTCAGGACTGGCGACCTTGGCCCAAAGAAGGCACACGGTTCAGGGTTCCATGTTCCCGGTTTAGGGTTGTTTGGGGTTCTTTGGAGTCCATGGCTACAGTAGGGGTCTACATATGTATATATATGTATATGTGGGACTTCTAAGCTTACACAGGGAGTCCAGTATTTGACCAGTGATGGATAATGGATAATGAAACGGAAACTGCGTTTAAAACGGGCTTGTATACGCATTATGTGAAGGGATTTGTTCACTGCAGAGACCTGACTAGATACCAACACTATTGCGAGGTCCATTTCAAGCAAACTATACCATATCATGCACGGAACATACAACCATGATATTAAAAGCCCCTATATTAGATGCTTAGGGTTCTCCTCTTGCTTGGAACTCAACCCGTCTTAGGGCTTAGCCCAAGAAGCGAAACTCTTCAGGACATGGCTGGCAGGGTTTAGGGTTTAGGGTTTAGGGGTTTAGGGTTTAGGGTTTAGGGTTCAGGGTCCTTCTACAGCAGGGAGGGACCAACTATTGATACTGAAATCCTGCATGACCTTGATACACTGCAATACCATACTTCTCCAGGTACAGGGTACTTGGAGTCACGCCGGAAATCTAACAAACATCCCATAAACCCCTACATGATCCCAGTTCCTGTGTCATTCCCCATTATCTTCGCCATTTGACTCTCCATTACTGAGGTACTATCCCTATAAAATCCCTGTATACCCCTTTAAAGAGACCGAGGGATTCCATTTCATGTGCCATTTCATTTTCGTTTTGCTTTTCCCTTATTGGGGGTAGTATCCCACCATAGGTTAGGCCCCATCCGTTCCACAAACCCAAACCCCAAACCTTAAACCCTAGACCCTAATTACGGTTCTTGTCATTGCAAGATCCTTGAGGTTTCGGCTTTGGGGCCATCAGCACGTCAGGGACAAGAACTGAAACTGAAACCTTTAGGCTTCAGGATTCATAGTCCCCCTTCAGTAGATAGAATATGGCTTAAGGAGAACTAGAGGTTGTAGGTGCAAAATTGTCCAAGACTTTAGGCTCGTCTGCCTCAACTTCGCAAGCATTCAACCCGACGTTCAAGTAAGGCACCACGCGGGTACCTTTACATACGGCCTTTAGGTATATAAAGGCTAGGTGCGTCTTTTATGGGGGCAACGACACCACCTATGACTTCCCCCACTCCTCCTAGTAAAAGCCTTGGAGTGCAGTAGTAAAGGGGTTTTGGCATTGGCTATAGGGTCCTAATTTTGGTGGTCCTTTTACTATATAGGGGGAAGTAATAGGGAAACCCAAGACTACCATAGAGCGTACTCCCTGCACCCCAAACTCCGGGCCCAACACCCTGAACCCCAAATTAGGACTTAAGATTTAGGATACGTAACACAATATAACCCCCTCTATACCCCCTTTAGCATATAGTAGTTTCCATTCTCTTCTCCATCATCCCAAGAACCCCTGTATATGGTACCATAGAATCGCAGCCTCCGTCTGCAAGGGCACCAACGGGTAGGTGAAGAGCGTCCATCCGAGCCTGAGGGCGAAGGAGATGCCAAGCACCACGTACATGGAGACCAGAAACCTGAAGGTCTAGGAGTCTACGGTTTAGGGTTTGGGATTCAGGGTTTAGGGTTTAAGGTTTAAGGTTTAGTGTTCAAGGTTTAAGGTCTAAGGTTTAGGGTCTAAGGTTTAGGGCTTAGGGCTTAGGGTTTTGGGTTTGGGGCTTGCCGTGGGTTTACCGAGTAAGCAGTGATGATTAGATGTCAAGGACTCTTCAAGTGCATGGATGCATGCGGAGTGCTGCCATGGCCGGACTGTAGAGGGCCATCTAACCAATCACCCACCCCGCGCCGTGTGAGGCGGCCAAACCACCCAAACCTACTCCTTTTAGAGTTTAGAACCTAAACTCAATTAGGTCCTTTGGCCAACAACACAAATACATTTCATTTGGTGTTTTCGTTGTTGAAAAATCTCAAACCTTCTTGCAGGCCCCCTGAAAAACGGTCAAAGGTTTGCACCCTGTGGAAGGCTTTCTGACAGTGCTTGAAGATTTCTAAAGCAAAAACCAATTTGGGACTGTCTTTGAAAGAAGCTCCAGCATGGCTGGCTTGGCTGGGAGACCCCTGGAAGGCGAGACGTGGGGAGGCTGTGGGCCTGACAGGTCTGGAGCTTTTGGGAGGCCCTGGAGGTTCTGGGAAGGCCTTTGTCCTGGGAGGCCCTGAAAGGCACAAATGGGAGGTTTTGAAACCGTGGAAGGCCTTGGAGCTCTTAGGGTTCAGGATTTAGGATTTAGGATTTGAGATTTAGGGTTTAGGGTTTAAGGTTGGCGGTTTAGGGTTGAGGGTGTCTCGGTGAGGGGGTGCGCTGGTGCTAGAAGCACCCAGGCGCGCACGCCGACCTGCAGGAGCCCACCCCCGCTGGCGCTCCAACCTCGCCTCAACCTTTTACGGGTGTAGGGTTCTCTCGAACTCTGATCGCGTTCCTGTCTTCTTATTTGTTTGTGCACATGTCTAGACCAAGCGGGTGCAAGGTTTGGTTCGTTTTTAATCGCTTTGACTTAGCCCTGCCCTTGCAAGGGCGAAACCCGCCATGGTCAGGGCCCTAGAGCCCCCTGGTAAAGGCCTGGCAGGCCCGGGTTGTGGGAACGCAGTCACCCAAGATTATTCTAGGGCGACCTGACAGGTTATTCACCAGCAGGGTCTACCGCGCAGCCCGCAGCTGCCTGCGGGACTGGAGCTCGGTCGCCAGCCGGAGGGCTTTTGGCTCCGGAGCGGCCTCGCCTGCCGGCTTCGGCACGTTCGCCCTGCTCGACGGCCCCGGGCTCACTCAGTTTAGGATTTAGGGTTTAGGGTTTAGGATTTAGGGTTTAGGATTTAGGGTTTTGGGTTATAGTTTCCTTCAAGTAGAATATGGTTATCCCCCATATACCCCATATTCTATCTACTTAAGGGGGTTGTCCTGAATTATGGTCACCTTTGGGCCCACATTGATTATAGTATTTTTCTTCATTATTATCGGGTACACCGAGAGCATGCAGAATTTTTCAACAGCCCAACAGCGTTCTCAAGACGCGGGTTAATGACTGACGATAAACATGGCCTCAATCATAAAAACAAGCGCAACACGAGCAGCAATATGAGAAAGAGAGGCCTCCGGCTGAGAACATTGGAATAGAAGGATCACCTGGAGCCTAAACCCTAAACCCATATAAACTTGCCATGGCTTAGGCTTCTCAAATTTCCTTAATCTCAAAACTTCAATATGTTAAGCTCAAAAATCCGCCCCCCCCTCCAAAAAAAACCCTAAGTAACGGCAATAAGCCCTACACCAGGAGGATGCCAACAGCGAGGCCAGAGAGAGCCAGCATGAGGAAGCTGCATCTGGATTTGCTGCTCGGCTGAAATGGGGTTTAGGGTTTAGGGCTTACCGGTTCTTAGTAGGGAATATGGGAATATATATTATATAGGGATTATATGAGCTATTTTCAACATGAGCCTCATTAAGGAACACATAGGATCGGACATTAGGGTCCCTTGTGGTTTAGTATAGTCCTTAATATAGGCTTTAGGGTTAGTCACGAACTCCATGCTCATGAAATCATGCAGAAATATTGACTGTAGCTCGTATGGAGATTATATTCTCTTATTCCCTTCTAGCCACCAGTAAGCTGGACGGCAAATGTTGCTTTTTGGGCAACTCAGCGTTTACGAGGATTGGAGCAGCATATACTCTGCAAATTGTTTTAGTGAAAACCCTGGCTTTTTTAACCTTGTGCAGGGAGGTTCTGGGAACCTTGGAGACATTGAGTTTGTGTGCCTTTCTACCGAGCTTGCACGCTTTTCTTGAGACGGCCACTAGCTCTGATCCCTTTGCAGGGTACAAAGGGGTTATGCAGTTCTGTAGGAAAATATGCGGATGTCTAAGGTCTATGGATATGACCCAAATAATGGAGAAATGCATAAGAGATGGGAAAGAAATAGAAACTGTGCTTCAAGGTTTATAGGTTGTCGCTTCTTCCCAAAATCCTAAACCGTTGCGTCTTGGCCCTTGGGCCCCTGGACCCTAAACCCCTAAACCCTAAACTCCGTGGACTCCCTGCTATCACTTCGAGGTCTCTGCGACGTACACGTCGGCAACTGGGTCCAAAGCTTCGGTGTCAACCGCAGCTTGGCTCTGATAAAAAACTGCTTGTGCACTATAGTCCAAATTCCTTGAAGGGGGTTATATAGGGGAATATCGAGGGGAGTACTGTGGTGGTTATGAAGGGGCATACTTGGAGTTTAGACGATGGCTCATATTAGGGTTGCACAGGGGTATGTGTGTTTGGGATTTAGGGTTTCAGGGGTAATTACTATAAACGCCATCGCGCGCCCACCTCGGCTGTCGGGGTGCAGAAAACGAGCACGCATACAGAGTGGCGGGGATGGCAGGGAAAGGGGACGGGCCTTCCTATAGGGCTTTATAGGGATTGTAATGTTTCCCATGGTTTCATTCACCTTGACCAAAGCTTTCCGATTTCAGTGGAGATTGAAATAATGCCACTTACAGGGAACTGTTGGGAGGTTGGTGTTGATCAACGGATGCATGAAGATCTACAACTGGCCGGTTCTGAGCCTCTTCTTCAGAAGCGACCACAAGCCTCCACCAGCCACTCTTTCACTGAGTCGGCGCTTGGCTTCCGGAAGCTGAGGGGCTGAAAGTTGAACAACGGAGCACGGGGAAGGAAGGGAAAGCGCAAGAGAGAGAGAGAGAGAGAAATGGTGCGTAGGAGCCTCTCAGATCAGCTTTTTGATGCATGGTGAGTACCTCGAGCTCATTGTCACAGCAGGTTTGATCTTGATGAGCTTCGGGACTTCGTGATTGTTTCCAGCTGTGTGCATTTGTGGTACCTGGGTCCTCACCAGGCAGACCATGCCCAGTGGACAGACATAGCCTTGGGAAAAAGAAGATAGATAGGAAGAGAGTGGACAGTCTTTATTAGGTGGCGGTTTCCCACAATTAGGGGGGGCTATGGGGGATATATAGGGTCTAGGGCTTAGGGTGACGGAGCCCCAGGTCTTGATTGGAGATGGCTTGCCCGTGTGGCACAGCAAGGGGAACGCCAGCGAGGTATGGCATGTCTGGAGCTGGTGTGCAGATGCCTTGTTTCTTTTCAGGGTTTCGGAGTTTAGGGTTTAGGGTTTAGTGAAGTGAAGATTTATCTAGTTGTTCTCTACTGGAAGTGGCGGGGGAGGGAGACTTGGGCATTTCTGAGAACATTGTCCTCTAGTTGTAAATGTACCCCCAAGATGCGCATGATACAGCCCAGGCAGGGAAGGCAAGCAGGAAACTTCAATCCAAAGCCAGCGATGCCAACCCTGAGCAGGGGTAGGTCTGAAAACTTGCTTAAATCTTATTACCCTTAATCCCTATATATTCCCTATAAAGCCATAAATTGTTTTCTACTAGTAAACCCTACAACTCAGAACCTGAAACCTTGTCTTGCCTTGCCTCCTGCCCCTTTAGGGTTTGGGGTTTTGGGTCTAGGATGGTTTAGGATTCAGGGTTTCAGCCATTACCCACTCCCCCACCCTAAGCTCTAAACACCAAACCTAAAGCCTGAGCCCTAAACCCGAAGACCTGCATGTTTTGAGCCAGGCGGGAGGGGAAAAACCCTAAACCCTAAGGCGTGCCTTCAGTCTGGACATGCTGTTGCTGCCGGTATGCCCCTAGCTGATGCTCCCCTTGGTGTATCCCAAACTAGTATTAATCAGGACCTTTCATAAGAATCCCGCAGAGGAAGCCCTAGATTTTCCAAACCCCAAGACAATCCACAATGCTGTATGCAACTTGAGGAGTTTGCATGTCATGTTTTGCTCTTTTTCCGTGCGGTATTTGCATCAAGGGAAAGTGGCATTTCTGGGAGGCGACCCTTGCAGAACTTCCGCCGCACTTGCTAGGGGGCCGGCTTCTCCGCTTCGCAGAAGGCAAACAGTCCAGGGCTTAGGGTTTGGGCTGTGGGTGATCCCTGCTACTGATTTCTATGAATGGAAGGCTGTGCAACGTGGGTCTCAGGCAAGTCTTTCTCCTCAAGCTTCTGGACGCATTATGTACCCCAATATCCGCCTTGCAGAGCACACCCTCGCCGCCATGTGAAATCTTCAAATACACATTATTCCGAGGCGTGAAAGCTGGCTGAACCATCGGCAGCTAACAAATCCTTGGTGTAAGCCCAGGGCATAAGGCCCCAAAACAGTGAAAGTGGTAGTAATTTGCGCCAGTTGCAGTAGTTGGCAGTAGCTGGAGCAACAGCAGCAGCACTAGCAGAAGACGATGACGACGACCTGCTTGCTGCAATGCAGGCGCCTTGGGAAAGCCTGGATCCAAATTCTCTGCTCCTTGTCAGCAACCGGAGGTTGGATTCATCGTTCTGCACCTTAGCGAGCCGTTCTCTTGGAAGGCCGAACGTGTCCAGAATTTGTGGCTTCTGAAACTTTCCGTACAGATCTCGGAGGTTGCCGATGATTTTTTGCACAAATTTTCAACATGTGTGATTTCATGAGAGTTTTAAAAAGCTCCCTTCAAGCAAGGACTCCCCTGCCACCCCGCAATTAGGAACCCGCCCCTAACGTACTGCCAAGACTCCCCGCCCCTACGCTTCTGTAGGAGTACCTACTTTTGTACAAAGAAGAGGCTACACTTAAAGTCAGTTAGGTAGCCACAAAATGGGTATGTTATAGTAGGAGTCTACGCAGTCCCCAAGGCAGGCCTGCACTGTAGATGTGAAGGCAGGTGCACGAGTTTGGGAAACTCCTTGAAAGGGGTTCTGTAGGGGAGTATATAGGGAGCTGTTGTAGGGGTTATTAAGGGGGATATTTGGGGTTTAGACTAAGCTCATATGCTCCTCCTGAGAAAGAAAAGTAGGCAGCTCCTTCAAGCATGCATGTTGGTTGGGCGGGGGGGGGGCTAGGATTTAAGGTTTCAGGGTTCAGGGCTTGGGCTGCCAGGTAGGTGTGTCTCAGCACCAGGGATGTGTTTCAATGTTGTTTTGCTGTCGGCGTGGCATGATGACCAACTTTAGACTTACCGGGCGAGGAGGAGCATCACGAATATAACCAATTTATACCCCCAATATAACCCTAATGTACCCCCACTTGATGCTATGGTTGATACTTGTCATCCTTTCCTCCAGATAGATGGGGCGGCTGTTAGGGGACATCTTGCACTGCTTACACGCCTACGCCTGGCTCAGCCGCTGCAACGCTGCAACCTGCATAGGGTTTAGGGTTGCGACTGCTTGACACCTCGCAGGGTTGAAGTCATCAAGCTGGTGAGACATGTGAGACGGAGGAGAGATGTGTGAGCGCAGTTTTTCGCACCAGAAATACAGCGCCCGCCTGCAAGGCTTTTTTTGCTTGATTTCTTTGATCCGGTTGGACTGCTTGCTGTTTGTGGTTTGTAGCTTATTACCTTAACTGAACTTTAGACTTGTTATTTGCCTTTCCTATGTGAGGATGGGCATGCACCGGAATTCACGTGTACCGCACTCTTCCATACCTCCCATCATGGTACTCATGGAATACCTGCATGAAGTGGCAGCGAGAAGTTTCCTAAGCCCGAATCCCATGGACTCCTTACTCATGCCAGCCTGCAAGCGAAAGTCGCTCCCACTTATTTACTTTTACTCCTTATTCTAGGGACCCCCGAAAAGGTACCCCTAATTTTGGGAAGCCCTAAACCCTATGTAACCCCTTAACCCTACATAACCCCTTAAATCCCTTTGAAGATACCCTTAAACGTCTGAGGTCACCGTGAATGAGGCCGGCTGGACAGGGTGGGGTCAGGCTGGAGCATGTGTACCTGTCCCGGCATATGACATGGTTAAGCGGTTAGCCCTAAAACCTGGACTCTAAGTCCTGAAGATGTGTAGCTTATTCAAAATCCACACAGGAAGTTGAACAGCTCTAAGAACAGATCGCAAGCCCTAGCTATGAGCGCAGCAGTCCTTTTGACCCTCTCCTAGTTTGTATTTCGGCCCCATGTGGTGTAATGTGGGCCATTTATAGCTGTTATAGACAGCTTGCAAAAGGTTTCTAAAGTTTTCTGGAGGGTTGGTGGATTTGTAGAGTCTTTAGTGGAAGCCTATGAAGGTACCCCCCCCAGTGGTCCTGTGGTCCTATGGTCCGGCTCCTGTGGTGAGGGTTTATAGAGGATTTGATAGAAGGTTTTAGAGAAGTTTGCGGAGAGTTCATGGTTCTGGGAGGTTATAGATATGGCATATTCCCAGATGGGGACCATACCATGGGGGGCGGGGAGGGGTGGGGCTGAGAACGCGGAGCGCGGACGCATAAAGAGTTCCCCTCAAGCAGATAGAATATGGCTTTGGCAAATCATAAGAAGATCCCCGTATGCCCCATGTTCCATCTACTTAGGGGGGACTACATGTATCCATTCAAACTAGCGTATCCTCCTCACCCCCTGCCATTTCAACACTTGGAACCTCAAATAGGGGAACCTCCAGGCATTCATAGGTTTCTGAACCCTTAGAACTTAACGAAACCTCGAACATGCTCAAACCTTTTTTCTAGTTGTACCCCCGTATAAACCATAGCGAAAGGCGAAAGACCCGAAATGGTAAGCACCCAAGACTGTATCTGGGGTTTCCATAGACCGGGAGCCCCAAGATAGACCCCAATACATTGCAATCCTTATTCTGGGGACCCACAAAAAGGCCCCTGATTTTAGGAGGCCGGCATCCCTGTAAACTACGATCATGTAATCCCAGTTTCCGTTTTAGCTCCCAGTTTCCTTGTGGATGTGCTTCTCCATTTTGCGGGTAATATCCTCTGAAAACCCTACAGAATCCAAATATATCCCCAACAACTTCTACATAACCCCCATATAACCCCTATAGCACCCGGATGTCCCCTTCAAAGGCACCTGCTCTCTGAATTGTCAAGAAAAAGGAGTCCCAAAGAAACCAATATCCCGATAAACTCCCACGTAGCCCCATATACCCCCAACATCCTTTTAGAGAGACCTGCTCACTAATCGTTTTGAAGCCCTGCACCCTAAACCCCAAACCATAACTGTCTCCAAAAGCAAGACAGGAGTCCCGCCTCTACGTGGTGGTAGAGGTGCCGCCTCCGGGACCGAGTGCACCCGGCAGTTCCCAAGGCTTGGGCTTCAGGGTTTATAGTCCCCCTGAATTAGAATATAGGGCTTGATAGGGGTTTTATGGGGATAATGGAAAAGCAAATGAAAACTACTATTTAGGGTTTAGGGTATAGTCCCCCTTAAGTCGATAGAATATCCCTTAAGTCGATAGAATATCAGGTTTTATAAATATGGGATATATAGGGAGAATGGAAAAGAAAATGGAAACTACTATTTAGGTTTAGCGGTTATAGTCCCCCTTAGGTAGATGGAATATGGGGTATCCGGGGATCTTATTGTAATATACCATATTTTTCCAGTGTGGGGTTTGAGGATTCAGGGCTTACGGTTGAAGAGTTGGAGCGGCTTTAGGGTGTGTTAAGGTTCAAGTTCTAGACGATATTCAAGGTTTTAGGGCCTAACAGTTGAGGTTTCGGGTGAGAGCATCACGAATCACGAGCAGTATAAAGCCCTGAGGCGACCGCTTTGTGCTAAATCTTTGTAACGGCAGGATTCTTTGCCGACTTTCTTGCAGAGCCGAGTACACTCCCTTTCAAGGGCTACATCGATTTTTGTAGTGCAAGAAATCATGCAACCCATTCGAATCATACGACCCTTGCAAAAGCCCGAAGCCCAAGACACCCATACAAGTATTTCCATAAGTCTCCCTTACCCTGACACCGAAATAGATCCCTAAACTCTAAATAGATCTCTAAACCCTAGACCTACCCGAAAACTGAAATAGATCCCTAAACCCTAAATAGATCCCTAGACCCTAAACCCTAAACCCTATATCTACTTCAGGGGTACTTCATGATGAGGCACATTGGCCTCTGCCTTAGCCAACCACCCTGCCTGGCTCTCTGAGGGCGAGGACCGAATCGTTCCCACATGATTTAGGGCTAAGGGTTTAGTTAGGATTCAGGGTTGGGGTTTAGGATTTAATGTTCAGGAGGATTGTAGAGTTAAGTGTAGGATTCAGGGTTTAGGTTTTGGGTCTAGCATTCCGGGTTTTTAGTTTATGGATTTATCGGTTTAGGGTTTGGAGGGTTAGGATGTGGTGGTTGTCAACGTGTTTTTTTTGTGGATCCCTTGGCATACTGCGGGCCGGCCCAGTTTCTTGGATACCTAAGATGCACCAGAATTTCAACAGGCCCCTGTGTAGGCTAGGCTTTAGTGTTTAAGAGATAGGCTCTAGGGCTAGGAGTTGGACTCTATAGTTTTCCTGAGATATACTTCTCCAAAAAAGTCTGGAGCAAACGACCATGAGGAGTATTCTTAAAGGGATATTTGTATCCTCCTTTTGGGCATACGTTTACTATCAGAACAATGTAATCTTACCTGGTTCAACCACCAAGGCAATGCTAAATATGCTCTATCAAATTACAGTAGTTTCCATTTTCTTTTCCAGTATCCCAATATAACCCCTAAACCCTTAACATAGTTTTCCTGAAGGCTTGCATCCTTCGATCCGTGGCAGGATAGAAGTGAGGGAGGCACACCAAGCATGCTAAGAGCGCCAAAGCTCAGCATCTACATCCTTACTACGTATACATCTATATGTGTTTATATATGTGAACACGAAGGTATCGCCCCTGTATTTCTGTACCCTTTCATATTACGGGGTCCCTGGAACCACTAAACCGTCAATCTACACGTTTTTGGACACAACAGTATTGTTCATGTATATGATTGGTGGCCTTGCATGTGTTCGGGAAATGAGCCGGCTGCGCTATTCGGACGAAAATTGGATAGACGCAGTGTTATCAACACCAGCTGACGATCCAGTAGTGGCCCCGCTCCGCTAGTAATTAGGGTTTAGGGTTGGCTATGTCCTGCAAATTCAATGACTACATGGGAGTTGTTGAAATGAGGTACTGCTAGTGATGCCAAGGGTGGGAAGAAAAATGGGGCGGGGCGATGCAAGGGCCCATCAGGGAGTATGTAGGTATGGTTGTGAGATACCCCAGTACACAAACTGGACGGTAGCCGCAAGTCCCCCTTTAGTAGACAGAATATGGCTTTGGGTATATTATCATAAGATTCGCATGTATCTCATATTCTATTTACTTCAGGGGGACTATATGTGCTGTTCTGAACAGAGGAGGTGCCTACATGGCAGCGCCCGGCCCCAGAAGGCGCATGAGCTCTCAAAGGTCCTTTGAGCTATAGTCTAAACTCCAAAAAAGGCGTTTACAAGGCTCAAAAGGGAGTATAGGGGGAATTCTATACGGGACTACTATAGGGGTTTTTACGGGGGATACTAGGAGTTTAGACTATAGCTCATTTGGGATGGGGCAGATGCCACATGTGGGTGCTTCTCAGAATATTGTTCTTATTGTGGAGGTCCAAGATCATCAGCCAACTTAGACCCCCCACCCCCGACCCTGAAAATTTAAAAGATCGCCCACAAATCTTGTGGTAATGCTCAGATTTTCATTGAGGTGCCTGTGAATTCGCAGCTTTTGGTTTAGTTAATCCTTCCGTTTTCTAATCAAGTCTCGCTGCTGGAGGAAATATGAATAGAAATAGACATTATTAAAATCTGTTTCGTTTGTAAAGACAAACCCTTCAGTTTCAACAAGAGGTTCGTTCAACCATTCTTCCGTTTCGATCAGGGGGTCGAGAATTGTTTACAAACCCGCTATAAACTCTTTTGCCTTGGTTGGGGGTTCCAAGTTGGCTGGCAACCAGAACGGTTTAGGGGTTTAGGGTTTAGGTTGTGAGAGTGCCAGACATGTTCACGCTTATCTTTTGCGGTCTAGCTTGAGGTGTTAATTATGTTCTTAAGCATGCTCATTATGCATTTAGACATGGAAAATATTTATAACCAGTTGTGAGACGTAATTCGGCCCTGGAGAGGCTGCATCACCTCCACTCTCTTCCTTTATTTCTTGTTTTCCCTCTTATGCCTCGGCCCTAAACCCTAAACCCATAAGCATCCCTAGTGCATGCCCGGGTTGTTCTAGAGGTCCCTGTAAAGAAGGGACCATGGGGATTACACTTTCGTAAAGGGGGATCCTAATCAAGCAGAGAACCTACAGGATGGCTATTTGGGGACAGGTGCTTTGAACAAGTACTTTGTAGAACACGTGTAGATTTGTCTCTTCAGTTTCAGCATTTCCAGCGCACCCATAGCACCACACATGTTTGCCCAGCACGAGCGTTGGAAAAAATATTGCCTTGTGAAATGGAGCCAATGGTCCTAATGACCTTCAATTAGGACCCTAGGATAAGCACATGATAGCTCCAGGGTTCTAATTCTGGGGGTTACCAAAAATCCCACATTATTCACGCTAAACCCTAAAACCTAAACCGCGTGGCTGTGCAAGGCGGAAAGCGGCCTGCTAGACCTGACCTGGTGATGTTCAGCACATTGGTGCGTGCTGGCCAAACAATTTACTTGCCAGAAGTCCAGGAGATCAGAGGAGCCTGGGCATCAAAAGATATACAGGGGTGTATAGGTACCCTTGGATCCTTGAAAAGGGGGGTTGGTTATGTATAGGGGTCTCCAGGTTTAGAGTGGAAAAGAAAGATGAAAAAGTCCAGGAATTTGGGTCCCGTCCATACCGCCTTGCTGCTTTGCACTCCGTCCCGTTGTTGTAGGTTTGTGGTGCTTGAAGATATCAGGGCGGTGATAGGCATTCTTGTGTCTCCAAGAGAAAGAAACAACGGCCATGCAGAGGGGGAAGACTGCCTGCAGCTTGACTAGAGCATGCCCCTATAATAGCATCTGAAACATGCCCTGGAACTAATCGTGATTCATTGCTCACGATGCGAGGTGATGTGCCGTTGGCGTTCGCGGTGGCGGTGAAAGTGGCCACCACCAGCAGCGTTGGCATCATCGTCTCCTCTAGCAACTCCCTGCAATATGAGCGAACAGCGCTCATGGAAGAGGGTGCCCCGGCATCCTAGAAAGGGATAGCTTCAGGATTCTGGGTCTTTGTTCGGGAGTTGTGGGAGCCCTCTATCTGCTGCTCAGGAGGGTCCCCTTGAGGGGTATAATTACTTAAAGCCCCCACAGAAACCATCAATGCACACCCCTTTCGCGGCTTTCTGAGGAGTGACACCTTGGATAGACCGAGACCACAAGTACTTGGATGTGCCAGCACCTCGGGCAGTCATGGTGTTAATTACGACAGAAGGTTGAAATTGGAGCGCCCAAGACTTTGGATCAGGGACGCACTTCTTGGTTGAGCTAAGGCTTCTGTAACCTATACACTGGCCTAATGAGTGGCTGGTGCTCGCATGTTTTGCGAGTAAGAAAGCATGGTAAATAGCAGCCCCATACGTAGCCTTTTTCAAGCTGACACATCTGACAACATTTATATAACTCCTACAGACATAACTTTATATAGCCCTGAATAACCCTGTATAACCTCATATATGGCCTATATATAGCCGATATAATCCCAAGCAGCCGCAAATAGACCCAGCCGAGGATTACGTAAGTAGGTTAATAACCCCTAGAGCCCATATAGTAACCCTAGTTATCCCCGCTATTAAGCCAGTTACTAAGTCCCGCTGACCCTCCAAGTACAGCGAAAGAACGTTTGAAAGGCTACATTTATATGACCCCTATAATGATACCCTCTTTAGCCCTATTCAACCCTATACAACCTTACACATATATAGCCTATAGAATCCGTAATTGCCCCAGCCAAGGAATATTTGAAAGGCGGTATCATCTTCCAGGGCCCCTTCAAGGACATCCCTGCGGACACGGTATTGACTGTGCCTTGGCAGGTTTTTGGCACCAGGTGCTATGCACAGACCGTGGCAGGGCAGGGCAGGGCACTCCCAGCACAGAAGATCTTAGGGCTTAGGGTTTAAGGCTTTTGGGATTTAGGGATCCATGTAGGGTTTAGCGTTTAACCCTCCAAGTTCTTTTGCGGCACGTAGATGCATTCAAAAAGAGCCCAAGCTACACTCGCAATGGGCTTGTGGGGGGGTCACTACTAGAGATCGTACAGGGCTTGCTTTATGACTGTCAACTTAGCTGCAATTGCAAGTATGGTTTCGGCTATCTATATGGAGGCATCGTGGCTGGCCCTGAACTCCTGAGACCCTTGAACTCCACGACCTGAAGCAACCTTGAAACCACAAACCCCAGTGGTTAAAGCGTTTAGAGGGCTAAGGGCTTGGGGTTTTGGAGCCCTTTGCCCAACTAATTACACCCTAACCCCTTAAAACCTGAACCTTCAAAGCTTAGAATGAACAGAAGTTGTATAGGGCCAAGAGAAACCAAAAGTGAAAAAAAGGCTCCAACACCCGCCCAAAACTCCGGACATGAACCCTACTGAGTTTCATAAAGCTCTATGACCCAAATCCTTACAACCTTTGGACCCACAAGAAAGGTCAGAACCGACGCGTCCGCGCACGTCTACGTCATCACGGAGAGGCGGTCTGGCAGCAAGTTCCACCCAAGCTGGGCTGCGCCAAGGCTGATGTCAGAATCCTGGGTCACCTTTCTAGGGTAGGTTTGGGATCCCTATAATATAAAAATTATGCATCTCATGGCTTGATAGGGATTAAGGGTGACAAGCACTAGAAATTCAAACCTGCCCCTCTGTCTCTGTCTCTCTCTCTCTCTCTCTTTCTGTTTTTGGAGGGGTTGGGGAATTTCTAGGGCGACCATGAGGATCTACATGGGTGACCCGCAGATGTAATAGTAGGGATGTTGTATAGAGGTATAGAGGAGTTTCAAACACGTCCCTGGCGCATTCCTAGGAAACCCAGCTCCTCAGAATCATGGCGATTTTGGGGTTATATTGGGTTATATGGGGGCTGCAAAACGGAATCTACTACACCGGGCTATATTGGTTGGGGTTAGATTGGGGTTGTACAGGTGCTACATAACATCAAGTGTGGTCTGTCCGGTGTTTTTTGATTGGGGGACTACGACACCACAACCTAAACTGCTGCATGTTGAAATCTTGTGTTTGTTTTTCCGTTCGAAAGTTGCTAGAGCCAGCCCTCATCTTCAAGCGTACGTTGTCTGTGGTTTTCGGCACATAGGCTATTGGGTTCAGAGATGAATGGTGCAAACTTTCGGCTCAAGGGTCCGCTGCAAGCCCGGTATTGGCCTTCGGGCATTCGAATTGAAGAGTTTCTTCGGCCAGTTTGAAGCTTAGGGCTTGCCAGATTCTGCTTGTAAGTTGCCAGATGGCCATGTACACATGCAGGACATCAGAAGTCACCGCATAGTTGGGATAGGCTGAGAAATCTTGCATGGCAATGAGGTGGTTACATTTCCAAAATTCAGCGCCCTCAAAAGATGTTGGTTGTTTCCAAAATACAAAAGAGGGGACCAAAGTACAGACCCTCAAATACTATAATTCTATTATGGGGACTCTCGAGCTGTTGCTAGAGCTTCTGGCATCCAGGTCGTAAGGAGGCCAGATACGGATCCCTGTGTCTGCCTTTTCTGGGTTGCTGTTAAGGAACTTGAACCAAGCTAGCACAATATGAGTATATGGAGGGTTAAGGGTTTTAGGGTTTAAGTTGTTATAGTATGGGTATATAGCAAAGTAATGGGGTTTCCTTCTTACGGTGGCTTTAACCAAGTCTCTAAACAGCAGCCCAATATTTCCCCTTTGCACTGTCATGCTGAACCCAGGAGCAACTGGAAGAAGCTGGCTGGCTCGCCGAGGCAGCCATTTAAGAGAGCTTTCGGGAACAAGCCCTGTAAACCCAAAACATTGGCAACTGGTACACTAGACCCCACCGCCGCGCATTAGAGGGTTGTATGGAGATCGTGCTGAAGTGCGCTTCACGATGGTACAGAGTCAAAGGAGAGAACCTCCTTTCGAGGGTTTCTGACAGGTGTGGGTCCATTTCGGAGTGGCCTTTTCTTTGGTTACGGCAGTATTCGTTTTCTTGGGAGAACTACCCATGTGAGTCAGTGGGGCCCTGCTTCTGTCATTGCCTTTCTTCGGCAAGGAATCCGCGCCGCGTTGGCACGATATGGCCACCATGCGATGTCTGGGCAGGAGCCTGATAGCTCTGGAAGCAAGTATATCTCCGTGAATTGTTGCTGGGAGTCTATTTGGAAGCAGTCAGAATTTGTCTATGTAGCTGGACAGTTGTCCTTCAATCCAGGATGTGCCCTGCCGGCTGGGCACTCACGCTGCCACCTTGTCATGCGCCTCCAGGCCAGCGTGTAGCAGCCATTTTCACTCGCGCCCTTGCAGTCATTCAAGAAAGTATTATGGCAGAAGTTCTCGTCGCTCTTCTTTTGTGGGTGCTAGTGTCGGTGCTGTCGGTGGGCCATGGGAGTTGTGCTGGAGCACCGGCTGACGCTTTGCTGGTGCTCCGGGTTGGGCACGGGGGCGGTGGGTTGAAACTAGATATCGCTCCAATAACTACCATAGTAATTTGTGCTGGTGCTGGTGCTGGTGCTGGTGCTGGTGCTGGTGGCGGTGGTGGTGGCGGCGGCGCCAGGGGCAGGGGTGGCGGTGGCCGTGGTGGTGGCGGCGGCGGCAATGGGTTGGGGGTGGGTGGTGGCCACAGTGGCAGTGGCGTCGGCTCATTCCACGTCAACAAGCACCTTAGGTCATTAGGAGCTTTATGAAACAGAGTATTACAGGCATTCCTGCCTTGGGCTTTCATCAACCATTGTAGTCTCCACAGTCTTGCGGATGTTGCAAAAGCTTTTCTGGTGCAGTTGCATGGCTTGAAAGCAACAACGTGAATAAGACAAGTGTAGATACTTGTAACTTGTAAGCTTTCGATATAGCTATTCTAGGAAAAGGTCCTTGCGTACGTCGAAGTAGGATCGCTGAACACTCGAATAGTTTGAGAACCCTCCTCCCCCCAGAAAAAGCTCTCAAGCGTAGTTCCCAACATCAGGGTCCCATGTTGGCAACCCACAAGCTACGTCACTTGCAGGCGAGGGCCCCGTCTTCAGCCTCATAGCGACTGGGCCTGGTTCATGAACCCATTGACCTACTTTGAGAGACCCTGGATTCAGGTGACATACTATATTCCCCCTTAACCGAAACCCTAAACGCTAGACTTATTGCTTTATTGTAACCATGAAAGTAGGATCTCAGTCTGGAGGGAGAGGGTAAACCCTAAGACGAGCCTACTTGCCAAGTCTGCAGGTCACCCATTATTATTTTTATTACCCTTGATCTCTATATAGAAATTATATAGCCATACAAGTTCAAGTTTTATAGGGCCCTCAAACCTACCCTAGTAAACCCTGGAGGATCCCTTAACTTAGATTTGCGCGCTTGAAGTGTTCTGGGAGTTTCCCGATGCAGCGATACCTTTCGGGGGTCCCTGAAATCGGGATTATGGTATATTGGGCGGGGTCTGCATTGGGGTTTTACTATTCACCTAAACTACCACACAGGGCTTAGAGTTTGGGGTCTAGGGTTTTGGGGAGTTGGCAGAAGGTAGTAAGTCACAGCCTGGCAAAGATTATGGCCATGCCCACAAACCAAGCGCTGACAAAGTAGCTTGATCATCATGGGTGACAGAAGAACTTGTGCCGAGCTGCCCTATATGCCCTGAACCCTAAACCCCAAACCCCTAATTTGGGTTGTACTGGATTCCGATGGGAACTGCTCCTTCTTCCCTGAGTTGCAGTGGCGGATTGGAACCTTGCGCCGCTGTATTGGCCATGCAAGTGGCAAACCCCTAAACCCCTGAACTAGCATACACCTTGTGGTACCTTTCTTTGATCTTGTGCTAAGTGGAGAATGAGGAAATGCATCCGAATAGAAGTGCCTGCAAGTTAACCCCCCAGCCAGTCCCCAGGCCCCCAACCCTCATTTCAGGGCTTAGGATTTAGGACCCTAAACCCTATCCCAATTCCTCCAATCCCTCCTGTGGTCCAGGAGTTCTCAGCCATGACTCTGTTGTGGAAGTTTCTCCATCCCTTCCCAGTCCCAGGGTCCCTTAGGTTCCGTTGAATTTCAAGGCAACCCCAACAATCGATTTAGGATTTTGAGGTTTGGACGGCCCAAAACTCCCTACACCCTAAACCCTAGCTTTTGTCAGGTAGTGCCTTTCGATGGCCAGCTCACCGCCCCACTGGAAGCAAGCTGCCTAAGCGCGGAGGGTGAGGCCGCGATGTGCAGTGCCCTGTATTTCCCACAATTAGGGGTACTTTTGAAGGGATTATAGGATATATATATATATATACACACATATATAGGTTTAGGGCTCTCCAAAATTTAGGGGCACCTTATTGGGGTACCTAGAATAAGGATGATGGTATTTTGGGGTCTATATTGGGGTCCCGTTATTTTTTTAGGGTTATAGCTTCAGAAAAACTACTTCATCCCCGTTCTGCAACTGTATGGCCACCCCTCATAAGGGTGGGGGACCTGAGCGAAGTTTGGGTTCGTTATAGGCTTGGGCTTCTGAAGGGTGTGGACGAGGGATTGCATATACATAGGGTGCTGGCTCCACCCACCCACAGTCAGTGATAGGATCACACCTTAGGGGCACAACGCACAATATGCACGATAATAGTTCGATTTTTGCAGTTGTTGGGCGAGGGGCAGAGCCCAACATATTAATACGAGAACAATGGATTTCGAGGCATATTGCATGGTCTTCAGGTAGCAGGTCACAAGGCCCACTGAAGCATCCAAAGAAGGTGCCTCCCAAAGAATGAATCCCGTCAGAGACTGGCCCAAGCGCGCACAACACGTGGTGTGTTCTGAGCGAGTGAACTAATCAACCAGGTCCCCGCCTAATCCCTGTTTCGTTAACTGCATGACGTGAAGTCTGAGGGTCTGACGGCTGGAGGCCTATGAAAGGTTAGTTATGGCTTGGGCGGCTTCTGCTAATGTTGGTTTTTGCTGGGAGGCATGCTGGATTGGTATGATGGGCCAAAAAACATGGCCTAAACTCTGAAACCCCAACACAAAGCGCCTAAACCCTAAATCCGGGTGGTTTGGCTGTTTTGGATGGCCTTGGGAGGCAGAAGCTAGTCGTGCTGGCTGCCACATAGGGTTTTCATATCCTTAAATACTAACAAACCCTATATATATACACATATACCGTAAAATCCCCGATAATACCCTTGTCTATATACATAATAGATATATCCCTTATACCCCCTTGTAATGCTCTTGTTTAGGCCCATACGTTGCTTACTGCAAGGCTACTGCCTCCTTGGCCTTTGCCGCCCCCGAATCTGCCAGTCTGGGCCCGTGGGAACTCCGCGAGGCGTTCGCGGTCGGGAAGGGGGGAGGGGGGAGGGCATCTTAGGGCTTAGGCAGATTCATAGTCCCCCTTAAGTAGATAGAATATAGGGTAGATGGGATCTTGTTAGAATGTACCCGAAGCCATATTCTATCTACTGAAGGGTGACTAGAAGGTCTGAGGTTTAGGGTTGGGGAGGGGGTTGAAAAGTGCAGGGCCGTATATGCTTTGGAGTTTGCGCGTAGGGTTTTGTTGGGTTGAGGCCTCAATCTCCCCCTGAGTACCATGAGTCTTGTGGATGGTTCTTTCAATCCCTACAAGCCAGGAACTCCCATACATGGAAACCTCCAACCTACGCTCGTGAGAGGAGGTCCTCCGCCTCTCTAAAGCAGGCCTCATCCGTTGCTCCTTTGCATTCATCACAATCCCAGGTGTGAATTCGTCCCAGCTCCAGCCTTGGATGGAACAGTCTCAAAGCTCGTTGTAGGAGGACCTTGAAGCCTGAACTCCACCCCTGAACCCCGAACCCTAAATGGGGGTTTTCTCAACATTAGAGGCACCTCTTTCGCTGATAGTAAGGATTATATGATTTCGGGGTCCATATTGGGGTCCCCTGATTTTAGGAAACTGCCAAATCCTTAACCCTTAACCCCTTGACTGCATAGGTTCCCCTTTGGATGCGCTCGCCAGAAGCCACATTGGTGCACCCGGAGCACGACTTGAAGCTGGCCATGCATAGCCCAGCCGTCAGCAATATGAACATTTCTGAAAACACGGGCCCCCGTCAGCACCCTTACTTACTGGCTCTTAGCCTGGAATAACGGAATATATTGTATAGGAATTATGTAGGGATTATACTCCCTTATTCCCTACTAAGAACCAGGAAGCTTAGGGTTTTAGGTTTTAGGGAAAAGCAGCCAAAATCGTGGTCCCCGTTTGGTCCCCGCCCCAATCCAAAACCTGTCCTCACTTGACAACTGTACAGATCAAGGCTAGCGTAGCCTGTAAGAGAGATCTGCTACACTTACTGCCTTGCCGGTTTAGGGTTTCCTTTTTTTGCCCAAGCTCCCCCAAGCAGACACGCAACACAACAGGGCATAATGGGTTCAATGCTGTTCGCGGGAGGGTAAGTCTCACCACTCCACACCTATCCCCACAACAACCCTGTCTAAATTGGGGTCCCCCAATTTATGGAAACCCTCCTATGACATCATGTACTTTAAGCTAGGTATGGAAAGCCAAGTTTCAACCAAGTGGTATCCAAAAATTCCAAAAACTTACTAGTGCAAATGATGCTAGCGTTTGGCATGCACACACCTGGCCCCTAAGCCCGAAACATCCTAGTGCCCGTTTCTGTTTCAAGGTTCCCATTTCATTCTCTATTACTGGGGTAATATCCCTAAACCCCATACGTCCCTATCTGGTCCCTGTACACCCTCTATATAGCCCCTATGTCCCGTAAACCATACATAGCCCAAAATGACCATAAATATTGCAACCTCCTAGCCCTAAACCCCCAAAACTCCAAACCTTCAACCCTAAACTCTACACGTCTCAAGGAGCGAAGCAGCTCGTCAGTTCACGCTCCGGGCCGCTGGACCTTCAGCTGCTGGGCCCATGTGGGATGGACGGGCAAGACTCTTAGGGGTTTTGGGTTTAGAGGTTTGGGTTTGGGTGCTGGATCGTGGCTTGAGATTTTAGGGTTTTAGGAGGTTTCAGGTTTGGAACGCTGCGGTTGATACAATCCTGCATGACCCTCAATGCCTGGTCTGTTGTAAACGAGATTCCGGAACCAACCAGCACTGCAAAACCTTGAACTGAACCCATGAGCCTAGCAAGAACAACCTGATCGCCCGGCGTGAATCCCAAAGCTCTTCAAAGGAAGCAACATGATACCTATCAGCGTTCCTTGTGATGCAGTTTTCAGATTCTCATAAGATGATTTGATGTATTCTAAGACCCTAAGACCGTAAATCCTAAATCCCTAAACCCGAACCCCCTAACTTGTGTTTGCTTAGCGCGATTT
>CAJNIZ010021380.1:4917-17024 GCA_905231905.1 Symbiodinium pilosum
TGGTAGTAGTTTCGATTTTCTTTTCCATTATCCCCCATATAACCCCAATATGACCCTAACATTACCCTAATGGGTACCATAATTTTGACAACCACCCACGTCTTTCCATCTTCGAGCGGCTCAACTTTTCCGATGGCCTCTCCCCCTTGGCATCGAGCTCTCCATAGCTCAATTGCACTCGGACCCAGACCCCTGGGAGGATCTAAAAAATTAGATCCACTCTGTAGGCCCATTATAGCCCCTAAAGAATCCTTATGTAATTCCCCGTATGGTTCTAGGGGATCTAATTTTTAGTTCCCTTTGGAGGTCTAGGGACTTTGGGGCATCAGAGTCTGCTCCAGGAGAGGGTTGCAGCTCCGGCCCATTCGGTCCGAGGTATCGGTAGGGATTATATAGAGGTTATATATCTGGGTTATGTCAGGGGTCATATTAGGGCTATATAGGGTTATATAGGGATAATGAAAAAAGAAGATGGAAACCCTAAACCCTAGGCCCCAAACCCCAAAACCCCTAAACCCCTAAACTACTATATAGGATTGATTTTCACCTGCTGGGCCTCTCAGCATCTCGAGATAACAAAGAAGTCATCATGGCACGGACTGATGAGGAGTCTATCAAGACATGGGAGCCATAGCCTCAACTCCTTAAGGGCAGGGGTTATATAGGGGGTTATATAGGGGACTGCTGTAGGGGTTGTTAAGGGGGATACTAGGACTTTAGACTACAGCCCATGTAAAGACTAAATTTTGCATGTCGGAAGGTTTCAGGGTTTACACTCCCCCAAACTAACATGGAAACCCATACAGTCCCCTTTTAGAAGGGCTGTAGCCTTTATAGGCCCTTTTTAAGTTTCCATGTTAGTTTCCGGGAGTGTAGGCGTTGCTGTACGTCTGAGGCTCGTAACGTCCAACGCGCTCCACCTTGGCATCATGGAGGGCAGCATGAGAGAGCCCCAGACAGCCATGGTGTGAGGGGAGCTGAGGGATTGCAGTAATTATTGTAGATGGGAGACCCTAGGGTTTAGGGTTTAGGAGCCCTAGATGCCCTTAGAAAATCCTACGAAACAACAACTCATGTTGAGTTCCCTGCATCGCAGTTGTATTATGTGGTGAACTATTGTTTATTGTTCATCAAGCGTATTGGTGCCATTTACCATTGCGAAGACCTTGCACACAGGGTACGGACGCGCTCAGGGTATTCGATGCCCATTGTGTTCCCTCCTATTTTCTTTGCAAACACCTCGCAACCCTTTTCTGCACCCTTCAATCCTCTAGCTTACTTGCATATTCGGAGGAGACAGGAACCAATTCGAAGGTCTGACGACACTGCCAAATGGGACCCTTCTCATCTAGTTACAAAGTCCTTATTGTTTCTGCCCAACCCGCAACCCTGACCCCATGTCCTCGAAACCCTAAACCCTAAACCCTAAACCCTAAACCTTAAACCGCGTGGAAATCCTACTTGCAAGGACTTCGCAGACGGCTTGAGCTCAGTGATCATGGGCATGGTCGGATCCTCCATGTTTCTCTGCTGGAAGCAGTTTTTGGTAGTTTCCCAAAAGAGGGAGACCACAGTATAAGCCCCTAATTTACTATAGTCCTTATAGGGACCCCCAAAAGGGTACCCATAATTTTGGGAACCCCTTCCCCCCCGTATGGTATGGTCCCCATCTGGGAATAGGCCACATCTATAACCTCCCGGAACCATGAACTCTCCGTAAAACCTTTCTAAAACCTTCTCTCAAACCTTCTATAAACCTTGACCACAGGACCATAGGACCACGGGGGGGTGGTACCTTCAGAAGCTTCCACTAAAGATTCTATGAAACCTTCACAAATCCTCTACGAACTCTGCGGAAAATTCTCTAACCTGTTGCAAACCGTCTATAAACGCTATAACCCCTGTAAACCTTGCCAAAAATCTTATAAAGACACCTAATGCAGATCTGATCTGTATAAAAACTCTAACATTCAGAAACCTTCTACAAACCCCTTCAGAAAATCTCTCGAGACCTCTAGACACCTGCTATTAAATTAATGAACCGTCTGCAAACCTTCTGTAAACCTAATAGAACCCCTCTATAAGCTATAAACTTCTATAAGCTTAATGAAAACCATGGACATCATGGACCATTGGGCGGGGGGGGGGGGTCTGGGCGGGGGGTGGTGAGCGGGGAGGTGAGGGGCCGTGAATGCTAATATATACCTATATACCTCTTTAAAGGTACCCCTAATTGAATTTTGGGAAACTCCCAAACCCAGCTTGCTTTTCACAATCAACCCCAAACCCTGTACCCTAAACCCTGAACCCTAAATAGCAACCGTGGGCACTACTATGTTATGGGGTAATATATTACAGCAGTTTTCATACATTGGGGCCCAACATAGAACTTTGTAACATGTTAAGCAGTAACTAGTGCGCAACACAGACCTTACATTCTTAGCCCTCAAGCTTTAGGTTATTGGTGGTTAATATACTCCCTGAAGAATCCCTATGTCATATATTCCCCTACGCCCTAGTAACCCCCAGCAAGAATTTGTGCATAAACCCTACCTGAACACCACTGGGCCTAAACCCTCAACCCTAAACCCTAAACCCTAAATCCTAAACCCTCAACCCTAAAACCTAAACCCTAGATCCAGGTTGCTTTCACAATCATGACTGGCAGTGCCCTCTTCTTCCGTTCGGCTCTGGGTGGACAGCAAGAGCTTCTACTGTTCAACTTGCAGAGGGTGCCTGGGCTGTAAGTTGGGTTTATATAGGGATAATGTAAAAGAACACATGGAAACTACTAAAATGGGTTTTATAGGGATGCGGGAAAAGAAAATGGAAATTACTAAAATAGGTTTTTATAGGGATAATGGAAAATGGAAACTATTAGAATGGGTTATATAGGGATGATGGGAAATGGAAATTATTAAAATGGGTTATATAGGGATAATGGAAAATGGAAACTATTAGAATGGCTTATATAGGGATAATGGGGTTATATAGGGTTTAGGGTCTAGGGTTTGCAGAGGGTGCTATACCCTTAACCCTAAACCCCTCGACCCTTCGTCTGGGAGCCTTGTGGCTTTGTGTGTCCTATCAGGGGTTTTCTTCATGGGTTTTTGCCGCCGAAAAAGGCTACGTGACGATTCCTCAAAATAGGAATGTACAGTTATCTTGGCGTTATACTGGGGGATAATGGAAAAGACAATGGAAACTACTATAGTATATAATGGGCGGCTTAGCAAGATTTGTATGATGACGGGGTGTGTCAGGGGGGCGTGAGCCCTGCCTGGACCTTCTAAACTCTAACCACCCACAGACTACGGTTGCTTTGAACTGGGGCTTACCGTTTTGGGTTCCATGTTACTTTGGGGAACCGCACGCCCCAAAACTCTCAGAAAACCCGGACCCAACTACCCCAAACCCTAAACCCTAGACCCCAATAGAAACCCTTGTAAAGATCTCTTTTCCCGAAGCCTTACTGCCTGTGTCGAGCAACCAGCTCAGATGCCACGCCCTACCGCACCTCGGCGCCTTTGGTTTGAGGCTGTTGCTGAAGGAATGGACAGGAAGATGGAAACTACTATAGGGTTTAGGGTTTAGGGTTCAGGGTTCGGGGTTTAGGGCTTAGGATTCAAGAGCTTAGCTCAAGTTACTGTATTGGGGAAACCTTGTTAATTACTATGAAAACCCATTATGGTAACTACCTTTAAGTTCGTTAACAGCAACCCAGTGCGTGGGCAAAGCAGTTTTGGGTTTCGGAAGTTTCGCGCTGTCCCAAGAAGGACCCGGCAACTTGTGAGGGCTTTTCCAGTCTTAGGACCGGTTGCGCATATGGACTTGCGCTGTGTTTTCAATAGTTAAGGTAGGGTTTATGTTTCAAGGTCTCAGGCAAGGTTTGGGATGGATGCGGGGATGAAGGGTTTGGGGCCTTCTTCCACTGAACAGAACTTGCAACCTTCACGCCAAAATCCTACGTTCTAAACCCTAAACCCTCAACCCTATACCTGCATAACATATTCCCTCATTCCTGAACCAAACCCCCTAAAGGATCCAAAGCATGGAACCCCCTAGTAATCCCCTAGTTTCCCAATGTAGTAATGGGTTCATATTGTGGGCTTAACCCTAAATAGTAGTTTCCATTTTCTTTTCCATTGTCCCTATATAACCCTTATAACCCCTTTTGAAGGGTTCCATTTTTTGGATGCTTTAGGGGGTCTGGGAAGCCTGACAGGAAATATTCCCAAAGGAAATATTCCCAAAGCCAGAACCCTAGGATGATAAGTGGAGCTTTCTGACAATTAAGGCTCCCATTTGAGGGTTCCAATGGGTTTCGGGTTTAAGGTTTAGGGTTTAGGTTCGGTACTGCCCCCACCCAGTAACAGTCTATATTAGGGGTCCTATTAAGGGCTATATGTACCCACATTATAGTTATTATCCAACTGTTACTGAGGGGGGGCAGTACCCAAGGTTTAGGGTTTAGGGTTTCTAGTGTTTGGGGGGTCTCTACTCCCTGAACCTTTAACCCGGGCCTGTATTTTCATGAGCTTAGGCCCTTGCTGAAGACCTGTTGTCTATGGCCAACGAGCTGAGTCGGATGGAGGATCCCACTTATGAGCTATAGTCTAAACTCCTTAGAGGAGGGTATAGGGGATTATATAGGGGAGTATTATAAGTATTCTTAAGGGGGCTACTAGGAGTTTTAGACTGTAGTTCATACGAGGATTTCCCTGAATTTATCTTGGTCGGACTTTACTACAACTTTTGAACTTTATTATAATTTGTGTGGTTCTTCTACTTCATATCAAGGGGAAAGGATCTAAAAATGAGATCCCCAGAACCTTAGCCGAAATCATATAAGGCTTATAAAGGTGTTCTACTGGGTCTATATTATAGGGGATCTAATTTTTAGATCCTCCCAGGGGTCTGGGAATGTCTTACTTGGCTCCCAATTTTGTTGGAGCTTGAGTAGTGTTCCGGAGGTTTGTAGACTCAAGCATCGAGGAGCTACAAGTCAAATTTGTATCGGGGGATTCAAGAGCAACTTGGTCAATGTACTGGAACAGAACATAGAAACTACCGTGATGGAGAATCAAAGGATAAAGACATGGAGAATGGAATGGAAGCCCGAGCTATATAGGGATTAATCTTGGGATTCCAGAAGTGGAGGTCCCCTGGAAATACCAACCATCTTTCATCCTTTGATAGAAAGTCTCAAGATGTGACCCTCAACTTTTGAGACTACATCCGGGGGTTTCAAGAAATAGGGATCCTTTGTTGACAGCCTTTCTAATAAGGTTTATACCCTTGTATAGGGGGATCCTGTTCCTGGAAATGATGCCCATCATATGAGATAACGTCAATACCATGGTTACCAACCCATATTGAGGATGGACATAGGGTTCCTATCGGTGATTTAGCTTACTTACAAATACAGTTCTCTGCTAATAGAAGCACATGTCTGTCACAAGCAAGGTTGACACCAGTTGACATGAAAGTTTCTCCGACCTTGCGGGCCCCTTTTGGGGATCCCATTTCCATGATCTGTTGATTTGAAGGCACGTATGGTGACTTCCACAGCCACAAAGCATGAACACTAAACCCTTGACAACCAATCCCAGCCTCTTGGCCCCTGAGCGCTATATTCCAAACCGCTGAATACATAGCCCGCTGAGCACTACTGAGTAAACGCAATATTCTCGGAGCCCAAAACCAAGCGCCCAACATTTTGTATCCTAAGCTCGATTTCTTTGGTGCTAGGCCGAAAGCTCTCCTTAGCCACATGCAGATTCCTGGAGGACCAAACAGTGGTGCAGTCGATCGGGGCCATGGCAGTTTATGACATCAAGCTCCTCATGGCCTGCATGTCGCTATGATTCAAGGAGCAGTAGAAACAAGTCCCATAGCGAAAGCAGTAGCGATGATGATCGTCGCGGTAATTTGAACACAAACAATGCTGCAACCGCTTTGGAACCCCGACAGCGTAGGCGTGAAGAGATCTTACGGGGGGTTAGTAGGAAACAAGGGAAGATACTATATAGGGGTTATAACGGGAGTATATTCCGTCATTCCATGCTAGCCAGCAGTAAGTTATGGTGAAAGTAAGCCGGCGTCTGGACCTTGTTCCTAAACAGTGGAGACCCATCCACCCAAAACCCAAAACCCTAGACCTTAAACGCTAAACCCTAAACCTTATCGGAATATAAGGACTTGAAACCCCTTGGTAGGAAACACTCAAGTTATAGCAAAGTTATAAGCGATATGGGAGTTTCCCAAGGTCATGGGTACCTTATAGGGGTTCCCATATTAAGGATTATAGTAGGCTATATTGGGGTCCTCTTTATTTGGGAAACCACAATATCTTCCTGAAGTTACGAAACCCTACACCCTAAACCCCAGCGCTTCAAGTCAGATGGTTCCCTAGCCAAAGCCGCTTATTCGAGATGGCAGGGGTTACAGGGGTTATAGGGGAATATGGGGGCTATATAGGGATGATGGAAAAGAAAATGGAAACTATAGGGTTTATAGGGATTATTTTAGGGCTATATCGGGATTGCACAGGGGATATATTGCCATAATGGAAAAGAAAATCGAAACCAACTACTACTTTGGGTTTAGCGTTTTGAGCCCCACGAAATTCATGAAATTCAGTTTTGACTGAGGGGTCAGGTTTTACTTACTAGACCCAGCAATGGACAGCCAAATTTTCTTGTGGGTAGGGCACCAGGGCAGATTCAGACACATCGCTGCCTTCAGTTGGGCTTGCTACATTCTAGAAACCCTTGCGTGCCCTAGTTTCCAGTTCATTTTCCCTTCGATTTTCGATTATCAGGGCAAATTCCTTAACCCCTAGAACCTCAGTACTGGAATCATACTAGAAAGTGCGAATGCAAGCCCTACACCCTAAACCCTGAACCCTGAACCCTAAACCCTAAACTGTAAGTCTTAAACCCTAAGCCCTAAACCCAAACCTGCTAGCATAAGCTGTGGGCGGGGCACTTCACCCTTGTCTACGCAGTGTAGGAATTTGGGTTTAGGGAAGGACTTGGCCTAATTTACCACAGTGGGCTCCCTCTGAAAGGGTTATAGGGGTTGCAGGGGTTATGTAGGCGCAACATGCCGTTAGGGTTAAGTTACCATAATATGGATGTATACAGATGTACAGTAAGTAACATAGCTTCCGAGGGTTCGACCCTAAACCCTAAACCCAGCTACAGGTCGCTTTTGAGCACGGAGGTTGTCTCCAGCTACCAGATCACCCGTTCTGTCAGCAAAAACAGCAGGATTCTCTTCCTACAATGGAAAGCACGGGTTAGGCCTGTTTTGGTTTGTGGAACTTTGGCTTCTGGGTAGGGAAGTTTGCGCTGAAGGGTGCGGGGTTTGAGGTTTCGGAGTTTTCAGTTTGAGATTTTGGGGCATGATCATACTATACGGACTTAAACGCTTGGGGGCATTTAGATGTAGGTGTGCAGGTAACCAGAATCAATCCTAACCGCAGGGTTTGGGGTTCCGGGTGGGTTAAATGAGCTGTACTTGCAGCTAACTATGAACCTTCAAGCGCAAGTTGCCGACTTTGCGCACCTGCAGTGTTATTTAGCAGTCAGCCTGCAATGCCGGGAGAATTATCTTCCAGCTACTACGACATGTCTCAAGATCATGGGCCCCAAATTGATTGCTTACTGTTTGGCCCAGATTTTTGTTTTTTGGGGCAGCAAGTGGCACCAAACTTCCAGAAACATGTCACCCCCAGACCCTAAACCATAGAAACATATATCCAGCATGTCGCCAGGGGTAAGATGCCAATCACCTTCCGTGAGCTTCACATAGATTAGTTTCAGGCCTTTGATGGAGTTACAAGGACTTATCTTCCCCAAAGATGCAGACGTCAAAATTACTTATTGGTTCTTAGTAGGGAATAAGGGAACATAACCCCCATATAATCCCTGTGAAATATATATATTCTGCCATCCCTACTCCCAGAGCCAGTGAGGTTAAGACCAATGCTGAGGTAGATTCCCAGGGGCCCCCAGTAGGACAGATCCCCTAAGATCTCTGATGGGTTTAGGGCCTAGGGTTCCTTGATAATTGGCACTGTTTTGGGTCTGTCCTATTTGGGAGCTGGCTGGGGGTCGGCCTTGAAGACAACGCCAACATCTGCCAGATGAAGTTGCACTCGAGTTTACACCAAAGCACTTGTAAAGAATGCTTTAGAAAGTTCGGGCTGACATATGCCCTATCCTGTGTTCATGCTTCCTGGTGAGATGTTTGACCACCAGCCGTACTCATGGCCCATCATGTCGGATTCCGGACATGCTTTAGGCTTTAGGGTTTTGCGGCTTCTGCTTGAGGAGCCGCTTGAAGTGCTGTTTAGTCTCAGGCGTAACGCCTCCAAGTTACATGAACCCATGTCAGGCCTCAGGACACCATCAGATCACAGCCTCCTTTTTGGGTTATAGCATTTTTCATAAGAGGAATAAAGTCATAGGACCACAGTGGCCCCCCCCAACTGGTGCCCCAAAACATGAAGGAGACCTTATTAGCCCTAAAACTTATAGAAGACATAATAATCCCTAAGCCCTAGTTACACAAGAGACCTTCTAGTCCCTAGCAAGCCCTCAGTTTCCGGGGGATCACATACGTGGGGGGGGGCCATGGTACCGGAGCAGCCCTGTACTCCTCTTGGCGCTGATCAGGGAATGGGAGCACGGGTTTTGGGGGCTAGCATGAACTAGGGTTTTTAGGGCTTAGGGTTTAGGGTTTAGGGGGTCTGATAAACAGGGAGCCCCAATTTCGAGGCCCATAATCCGGATTTTCGGATAGAAATTGGCCCCTGAACCCCAAGGCCTATTGAGCGCCAGGTCCTTGAGCCTACTATCCCCCAACATCATGGAACTCATATAGGCTCCGTTTGACAGGGCTGTGGCTGTAGTATTTGTAGGTCCTTGAAGAGTATGAACTTTAGCTCTCCAAATCTAACCCTCTACATGCATACGTATATATATATACATATATATATATATTCTTATATATATGCTTGTATATATATATATATATACATTCTGAAAACTCTTATATATATATATATAGATGGAGAAACTCTATAATCCCCATCTGAATCCCGAAGCCCTAAACTCTAAACCGAAACCCTAAACCCTAATCCCCAAACCCTAAACACTAACCCCCAAACCCTAAGCCCAAAACCCTGATCGCCAAACCCTAAACCCTAAACCCCAAACCCTAAACCCTAAACTCTAAGCCCTAAACCTTAAGCTGATTCAAGGGGCAGTTTGGGGAACCTTCCACCTTGAGGATCAGCTCGAGCTCCTTCGGCACGCCAAAAGCCAAAGCAAAACAAAAGCCGCGAGTCGATTCAATGAAGGAGGCACAACCAAGGTTTAGGCGGGTTTAGGATTTAGGGGTTTCAGGATTTAGGATTTAGGGTTTAGGATTTTAGGGTTGAGAGTTTAGGATTTAGGGTCTAGGCGAGGGTTTGCGGAATAGGGGCCTTGGGTTTAGGAGCATGAGTCGATTCAGTGCAGGGTTGAACTTATCAAAGAAGACTAGAGGGTGTAGAAAGTTTGGAGTTAGTTTACCCTCCAACCAAGCAGGATGGCTGTTTGGGGGACTAGAGAAGCATTGAAAAGGTTATTTGTCTAAGAGTCTAAACATCAACTACCCATGAGCCTTTCAAGTACCGTCAGAGGCCTTCACGGCCTCCAGGGCCTGCAGGGGCCTCCACCCAAATCCAAAATATAAGGCCCAAAATCCAAAAACCAAAGCCCAAAATCCAAAGCCCAAAGCCCAAAATCCAAAACCCCAAACCCAGCATCCAAACCCACAAACCCTAAAACCACAAAATCGGACAACGGCCCCACAGCGGGCGGGGATTTTGAACAAAGCCCCGCTTCGATGATCCACGAGGTTCCCCGGACACAGGATGTGCCGCCACCCACAGATCCCAGCAAGTGAGATGACGCCATCGGCGCATGGATACTCAGCCCTGCGCAGGTAGACGCCCTGAACCCTAAATCCTAAACCCTAAACCACCCAAGTTATTTCCTGTTAGGGTTTCGAGCTACGCCCTCAATTCCCTCCTCAAAAAGATCGTCTTCTTGCTTTTGATTTCAAGTAAACATCATCACAGACCCAGGGGCCTCCAGGGCCTCCAAGGGCTCCCAGGATCTTCCTCCATTCACATTCAGAGGGGCGGGCTCCAGGCGTCTTTTTCCAGGGGTCCAGGCACCTCCATGGGTTTGCAGAAACCTTCGAGGCCTATGCCTTTAGGGCTCACTCCAGGACCCTTCCAGGATCCAGGGGCTCCCATCAAGGGAAAAGCCGACGTACATTGTAAAGATTTTGGTCCACTGGGGTGGCTGCAGGGACTCTATATCCACTCTCCCTAAGCTCCTCCCATTGTCTTAGCCAGTGTCTGACCACCCTAGTAATGGGTGGGAACGGCCGAAGCAGGCTGGGTGGGAATTTAGGATTTAGGGAACCTTCTCTCCAATGCGGGAATTTGCTGGCTGCAACAGGAGTATTAAGCCCTAAACCCAACCCCTTGGATAAGTCCCTAAACCCCCTAAGATCCCTGAGGTACCCTTTGATAAATTCCCAAACCCTAATTAAACCTCGTGGGGTCCCTAGGGTATAGACTATAGACAATTTGTTGCCCTAAGTTTGCTTGAATTTCTGTCGAAAGCTGGAGGCCATCCAAGAAGAATCTGGCCCAACGCAGGAAGCCGACGCCTGGTCAAAGATCAGAAATTTTGCCCCCTAAACGTTAGGTCAATCCCCCCCACAGTACTAGCCCCTAAATGATGCGTGGTTTTTTTTATCGGTCATAGGAGATATGTAAAGGATGGACATTGGATTCGTTTGATTGTAAAACGATAACACACTCACCAAAAACGATAACGACAACATATACACCAAAAATTGGAGAACGATAACACACTCACCAATTTTCCATTGACCAGTTGCCCAGACCTCAAAAAAAACCGTGCATCAAATATGGAATTAATAGGCCTTCAATACATCTACTTGATCCTTCGTGGTATCCATGACCGCGTGGGGGATTGACCCAACCTAAACCCTAAACGGCGTGATTGCCCCTAGACCTCCCACTCCAAATCCCAATGTTTACGAGTAAGCTCTAAATTCCTAGACTCCAAGCACTTAACCTGAAACCTTGGACCCTAAATTCCTAAACCCTGAGCCCTAAAACCCTGGACTCTTAGAACCCCACGACCCCGACGTTTTGAACCCCAAGCTCTTGAGCCGGCAGCTTTAGACCTTGGAGCATTCAATCCGAAGCCCCAAGAAGCCGATTTGGGATTGCCGAGCTGCTGCTGCCAGTATAAACCCTCTATGAACCGTGTGGAGGGTTCCCAAAGTTAGCAGCCCATGGTGGTATCGTGTCAAAGATTAGTCCCGTAATTACAAACGCTATCCCGCGCCCGCCTCGGCTGGCGGGGTGCGGAGCACGCGAAGAGGTCATGGCATGTAGTTGACACGTGGGGTTTACGGTTGAGGGAATAACGGAGGCAAGCCTCACTTCAGACGAGTTTGTTGCATTATGCCTGTTCCAGCATTCATGGAGGGGGTTGGTTGGGCTTAGTCCATCAGCATGTGGTGAGGGAGTTTGCAAGCTTCGAGAGCCGTAGAACCGGCTTCAAGGAGCAGGGTTGCATTCCGTCGGAACCTTTAAGTCCCCAAGTGCAATTCGCCGCCGCTAGTAGGGGTAGTAGTAGTAGTAGTAGCAGCAGTAGTAGTCGTCGTCGTCGTAGTAGTAGTAGTAGTCGCCCCCTTACTAACTATGTTGGTTGATATTTCCATCACCAGATCTTTGGCGTGGGAGGGGGGGAGGTGGGGAGGGGGGGAGGGGGGGATAATTGCGTACAAACTCATCTCAACCAGTCAACTTCCCCCAACCTTAATGCCTTCCCTCAACCGCTCCAACTAAACAAGATCAGGGAGTTTCTCTTAGGTTTTTGGGAGGCAAGCCGATGTGAATCCATATGACTGCCATTTTGGCCCGCATTGTTGACTGTACCCCCGAAATCTTTGATGACAGTGTGTTCACGTTGGCATTTCTTGGAGCCATGGTCCAGGTAAGG
>CAJNIZ010021380.1:17413-27917 GCA_905231905.1 Symbiodinium pilosum
ACATAGTTGGTAGGGGGGGGGCGCCGCCTACTACTACTACTACTACTACTACTCCTCCTCCTCCTCCTGCTGCTGCGGCTGGTGCTGCTACCTTACTACTTTTCTTTCAACTTCGAGTGCTACTACCAGCACCACTTTCATTGTAATCTCATCGTTCAGCAGCCAGAGGATCAGGCGGATGCCCCCAAAGCCCTGCAGTTGATCACAGCAGCCCTGGGCTGCCAATTGACACAGGAGATGAAGGTCCACATGGTTTAGAGTTTGGGAGCTGGGGGTTTAGGGTTCAGGTTTGGGGGTTTGGGCTTTAGATAGGGTTTGTGGTTCAGGGTTCAGGTGTGGGGGTTTGGGGTTTATATAGAGTTTGGGGTGTAAGGCTAGGGCTGTCATGAGTGCAGTTTGCAACGTCGCAGCTGGAGCCTGGAGTGGGGTCTTGCGAGAAGCTTCCTGCAAAAGTGTTCAGGTTTACGGTACAGTGTTCGGGGTTTAGGGTGTACTGTAAGGTTTGGGATTGGGGTTTAGGATTTGCGATTCAGGGCCTCGTAGTGTTGTGGGGGTTTGTACAGCGGAACGGGGAAATCACGCCCCACATCGGGCCTAGGGTATAGGATAGAGAAAGTCGTGCTGGGCTTTTTAATCAACAGCAGCGCAACAGCGGACCCCAACCAGGAAAAGCGCAGGACTTCGTAAAGGTGATTTTGGGTGGATCTGAGGGGTGGATGGTTCTTGAACGAGAGAATTGGAAGTGGAATTTCCAATTCATATAGGCTTATGGGGCCTGGCTACGTGCTGCTGAGATTTTGCCAAACAGAGTTGTGTCTAGAACTTTGTTGGTCTCACTGGAATTCATCGGAACTCTACTGGAATGATCCGCCGAGACATATGAAGGTGAACCCCTCGTCCAGCACTTTTGCAGAAGCTGCGCGTCTGCTCCAAGCCGTCCTTGGCTTCATTTGCGAAGGCCAGCACAGGATACTGGGGTAAGTTCACTAAGTTCACAAGTGTTTTGATTCGTCCCGCAATGTTCGAAGCCTTCTTCAAGCCTGGCGGGTAGTGCTATACAGGATCATTGGAGTGAAGGGGCTGAACAATTTCAATCGAACATGCGCAATGAGATAGACGGTATATGTGCGAGGTTTAAGGGGATTATAAATTTGGAGCCTCAATCATTGGAATGGGGTTTTGGGATTATATTGCCAATGTTGCAGGGCTATGGGAGGACAATATGCCAGTTTCCCTAGATGGGAAGACCCCAATATAGACCCATAAACTCTTTAATCCTTATCCGCAGACGATACCCCTGGCTGTGGGAAACTAACATATCGGAAATTATGCAGGCATCTACGGGAATTGGAAGGTCAAAGGAATTCAGGTCAAGAACGCAGATGGCTCGGATTATGATTCTGTTTAGGTGTTTCCAGTATAATTAGCTTAGCAAGCGGCTTTCAGAAAGCCCAACCCTCAAACTTAAGTCCCCATTGTCTATCATGTAACTATACCCATGTTCTATTTTGGGGTTTGGGGTTACCCTAAAGCCTAAAGCCTTAACCCTAAACCCTAAATCCCTAAACCCTAAACCCTAACCCCAAAGCAAAGCCTTCCCATTTCAAAGAGCTTTGCTACGAAGTCACCAACGCTCCAAGCATTGGATCTCAAACATGGAGCCCCGACGCGGAAGTCACCAGACACTCCACAAATCTCCTGATCATATAGGGCTTATATAGGGGTTATACAGGGATTATATGCGGTTATATAGGGGTAATATTGGGATTATATAGGGGTTGGATTATAGTTTGGAGAACCATCCAACGTGGAATTCTCTTTTGGAGGCGCCTGTCCGCCAATGCTTCGAAGCCACGTTGTCTCAAGAGGTCCGTACCTGGGACCTGGGAGCCTGGCACAGGTCGGGCCAGGATGTATATTAGGGATCAGACCGGGGTTTAGGGATATAGGGGTGATACGAAAGCTTTTTTTTTCCAAGAAGGATAAGGGATTTAGGCTGATTTAGGGCACAAGAGATATTTAGGATGCAGTGATGCAGGCTTGTTGCTGGACAACGCGCGGCATGACCCCACCAGATTTCCCAGGGGGTTGGTTACCTTACTGACTGGCATGCGGGGTGCAGTCCATAGGCATTGATCTGCTCCTGTTTGGGATTCCTCTCTGGGTCATGTGCCTGCTACATCCCGAAGTCCAACCCACTCAAATTCCTCAAGTTGCTAGTTTGGTCCGGAAAAATGATGAAGAAATGATTTGGTTGGTCTCCTTCTACATTGCTGATGAAGCAACTTGACTAGACTACTTACGAGTGTGCTACCATGCACAGAGCACAAGACGCGTTTCCCATAAACCCCTAACAGTCCCCCCAAAGACCCTACGTAAACCCTAAAACCCTAAAACCCTAGACGGGACCTCTATTTGCAGCAAGCAAACGCTACACCCCTCAGGAACTGGACCTCTAAAGTTCGAGTTTTGCAACGTTTTGTATAGAGGGTTTAGGGTTCAGGGTTTAGGGTGTAGGGGACTGGAACTTACTCCAAGTTTCTTGAGGTCAGTTACCCTTAATTGTAGATTTGCATCCACAAGGAACCTTATGTGAGATACCATTGCAAGGAAACCATGTAGTTACTATGAAAAAATATATATCATATCCGGGGACTGAATTTAGATTCCTTACCAGAACCCAGAACCGCAACCCAAGGCTTAGCTCTGGAAATTAGCGCCAAGGGAGAAACCAAAGTTGTCAGCAAGCGCAGCCATTAACAGCCGAACATGGCTTGTGTATTCTCCCATTCTCAGCCAGACATCACCCGTGCATTCTCCGTCTTAGACAAGACCTCAAAGCCCGATCGGGGTTTCCCGCATTATCCTTAAAACTGCTAAACCTGAAACCCTTAGTTAGGCCAATGCGTGACGCCTGAGGTCCAAGGTAGGTGATCGGCCCTCTTCTCAGGGCGGTTCCAGTGTCCCTCAAGGATACAGAGGATAAATACCAGGTATGTGAGGATCCCGGGGTTAAGGGCCCTTACCAGGGGCCCATGGTTTTATCCTTAGATGCTTGGAGGTCCATTGTACTTATAACCTACTTAGTAACTGTAGATATAACCCAATTATATCTAGGGTAACTACAATTATGGAACTTATATTTGGGCTATAACTACAGTCACTAAGTAGGTTATAAGTACAATGGACCTCCAAGTAAGGTACAGCTTGACCTGGCATGGCATTTCGCCACCAGACCTTCTCCGCGAGTGGTTCGATGCTGATGACCTGATGCTGGGCTTCATATCCCTTGCGGAGTATATGAGCTATTGTCAATACTGGGGATACCAAGGGACCATTAAGGGTGGACATAGGGATCCCTCTTGTAGTTTAGTATAATCCCTAATATATTCCCTAATAAGGGCCCATGTCCATTAGCTGTATAAGGAGTATTGACTGTGGTTTATATGAACCCTCAAAAGCCTAGGATCACTGTAGTTGAATGGCATGATAGTGGTGATGGGTAATGTGGCTCCCTCTGTTAAGGTTCCCCTCTAAGAACAGGGCCACCAGAAAAACAGATTAACGGCCCTCAAGAGGGCCCCTGAGGTCTGGTACAAGTAGTAGTACTGGTACTACTGGTACTAGTAGCAGTCGTCGTCGTCGAAAAACTTCCTAGAGTTTTAGGGCCCCACACTCGCAACAGATTGACCTCACAATCATTATCCCTGATCCCGGCTCCAATACACCTCCTAGGGACCTCAAGACTAAAGGAGGTCCAAGAGTCCAACATATAGATTACCGTCTTTGGCTTCACTTAGTCACCACTGTTAGGGTCCTTCAGCTAACCGGAATCAAATCCTGAATGCACCTTAACTTAAGATGAACACCAAACCCAATTCTAGAGATGTGGGGCTACTATGGGATGTTTTCATCTGTCGTGGAGATATGCAAGAATGAGATTACAGCGGAGGAGGATGGCTAGGTTTTTTGGAGAGTTTGGAAGCTTCCGATACAGTACGGAGGCATTTGACACCTGATGGTCCAAGTTGGCAATACAAGGCCTAAGCAATCTCCCTCATTCTGATTTTGGATGCCTTGTAACTGCCTTGTGCAATCACGGTAGATATACTTCTATATAATAGACCTCAAAGTGATACTGGTAATCATTTAGGCTCCATCATTCGCCGTTTTATTCGCGGCACCCCCAATGTGGCTCACAGCAATCGTAGCCCAAAGAATCCACAAGCGGGAGCCTGAGCAAAAAAAAACATACTTTTGCAGGATTTTGAGGGGCCTCTCTTGGTGGGTGTTGACGGTCTTGCTGAAGGTTCCACGTCCATCGCAGCGCGACGCGATGCGTGCATTGAAACCCTAAGCCCCGAACTCTGAGCCTTAATACCAAAACCCTATTGCTTGCACTCTAATCTGAAACCTTTATCGCAGAATCTGAAACTGTACATTGAAGGCTTGCGCTTTTTGCAGAAGATTCCATGAGAAGTGCCTTTGATAGCGGACGTCGAGCCGCCAAGTACCCTGCTCTGCATATAGGGGTTTATATATAAGGGACTGGAAGAAAGGGGGCATGCAGACCAGTGCGCTTGATAAAGGAGGCTGTCTGGGGGAGGGCATGTGCCAAGTTGTTGGTCCACAGCACCTTACAACAACTGGTGTCTAATAGTTGCTACTGGGAGGGTCAGGGGGGCTTACTAAGTAGGCTAATAACCCCTACAACTCATATAGTAACCTCAGTTATCCCCAATATCAAGCCACTTACTAAGTCCCCGTGACCCTCCAAGTAGGGATGTAGAGGAAGTCAGGTTGGATCTAAAAGCCGTAACCCTAAGCCAATGGCGAATCTTGGGATTGGACGGCTCAGGGATTGGGGTATGGTGGTTGGACTCTGTCAGGCTTGAGTATCTTGTGGGTTTCGGGTTCCTGGGTTTATGGGATCTACGCGGTTTGGTGTTAGACGGTTGAGGCGGGCTTCGTTACCCTGAAGGGCCACTGTGGAACTGGAGCCCCAGCAAGGCGAATCAGAGAAACTGCTTGATTGCCGATGAACCTGCACCATGAATTTCTTCTGATGAATGAAGATGTTTTGGCGGCTAAAGAAACGGGATCCCTCTACTCGGGTATGCTGTTGTAGGGGCCACGCTCTTTCCGTGGTATTCGGGGGATACAGAGTTGATTGAATTTCCAGCAACTGACATCTTGCCGGTTGAGAATGCTTCGAGTGTTGAATGAACTATGACGTGGCACAACTCTTTTAGACAGCCTCGCGCAGCCATTGCTGATTAAGGTGCCAATTCATCACGCTGCTCTCTCGGGTTGCCCTGGTGGAGGCCCATGGTACACATTTTCAGCCTTTTAGACAAGTGTTAGACTCAGGTGGATGTTTCTGAAAGTTAAGATTCAGAAAGCTCATGCAGATAGAGTCTGATGGTTTTCACAATGAGCCAGCCAGGAGCCCCATGCAAACCGGTCCATGACTTTGAAAGCCCGGCTTTTTTCTTGTTGAGATGTTCTCTGGCTTTTCTAGTATCAGTCCCATACACTGCATATCATCCCGGTGTTCATTTCATGTTCCATTTTCGTCCCATTAGATCCCCCATTAGATTCCCAACTATTGGGGTAATCTCCCTTAGCCCCCACACCCTACATATGCCATATGACCCCTATATACTCCTTGTTTCGAGGCAGCTCGGCCCGGAACTGGCAGATGCTTACGAGCAAAGTGGCAAGAGATTTTCCAGCAATTCCCGGAGATCAGCCTCATCAGAGTCTGGGTTGCGCTAGGAAGCCCTATGAAAACTCCATAATTTGTGGGGTCCCATGTCAGGAGACCATAGAGGGCCCATAGGGGTCCCTTCATTGCTCTTCTGTTCCCTGAGATAACATGGAACGCCGTACAGAGGCAGCGACTCTTTAGGGTCACCGGCAAAAAATGTGGAGCGCATGTTGACTATTTGGACATCATTGAGACAAAGGGCAAAATGATGGTCATGTTTCCCTTTTGTCCAAATTATGGGGGAACTTGGTAATTTCCATACGTAGATCCTTATTGCGACCCCAAGAAAGGACCCCTAGTTTTGGGCAACCTCCCCATTTTATGGAGATAGACTTGATCCGAGTCACGTTCACATGGCACATATGCTCTGAAGGCCACTGTTGGCGGAGAAGAATGTATGACCCCCAAGTACACTTTATAGACTGAAGTTCAAGGGTATAGGATCATGCATGCTCCTGTCAGCATAAGAAACGTTCCCAGACGCATGGGGGATGCCAAAATGCGGGTTCCTCTCTGGGCATCATGCTGAAGTATATTGTTGAGGGGACTCCGAAAAGATCAGGAGCGTTGATGACGCACTTTCGCCGACGCTGCTGGGATGATGCACGCGATCGCAGCAGGACCTGATCCTGCTTGAGGGGAGCAGTGTGAATTAGATCAAGTCACCTTCTACTGCCGCTGCAACGGCTGCTGCGACAGCTCCTGCAACTGCTACTGCGACGACTGCTACCATGCAATTCTTCTATTCGCATTCGCTTTACCTCCAGCAGCAGCAGCAGTGGCTCTACGTAGTATTGCCAGAAGCTTTCAGATATGTAACTTTGAAAGATCTATACAATCCCAATGCACCGCAGCCGTAGCTCCTGCAAAGCCACATCATCTATCTTCCTGCAAGAGCCCGGAACTGCCCGTGGGGAGGAGCCGCAGCCGCAGCCGCGAACGGCGGAAGGAATCCAAGAAGCAGGCACGCACTTTAGGGTTCAGGGTTGTTAGAGTTTTTGGGGTGGCAGGGCTTGTTTTTTCGGGGTTTGTGGAACCTGGTTTCAATTTCTTAGGATTCAGGGCTTTGAGGTTTACAGGTGACAAGGGTTGGCGGATTCGGGGCTCAGAGAGTGCATGGACTCAAGCAAAGGGGGAGGCCGTCAAGGACCCATCCCCCAGAACTGCGGAATAGTCCTGTTGTCGTTTCAGGGCACTCTGAAAAGCAGCTCATGGGTTCAAGTGAGGGGTATTTGGGTTATTGGGGTGCATGGGCAGCAGGCTTTAGATGTTGAATGTTTGGGGCTTCATGATTCTAGTGTTATACGGAGTTGCCGGATTGGTCTGTGGCCATCACGGCATGAAGGAAACCGTTGGGGCTGAAATGTTTCACCAGTTGTTCCATGAGGTATGAACTTGAGGATTGTTGTGGCGACCGTGGTTGAAAGTTTTCTTCGAAACTGAGGCTTGTTCTTGTAAGTGTAGCCTAGGCTATCCTTCGGTGTCTGAATGAGATTTTGCAGAAACTGGCAGAACAAGATGCACTGCAAGGTGTGCTAACACGTTCACAGCATCCCGAAAAAGGGATGGTTACAGGTAAACGGGGTGAGCCAGGGTTGTCATGTAAGTCGTCTGGAAGATATTTTCTGTACATACCTTGGGTGCGTGACGGTACTCAGTGCGGAGGAGCTGCAAATTGTATCTTCCGTAAAGATACTGATCGACATTTTTCGGGTTCCTGAGCACCAAAGTTGTATTTGCTCCACGCTTGCTGGCCTTTGCGAAGTGCCGCCCGTGCATTATTAACCCTCTCTAACCCTGGAGCCTAAACCACCAAATGGGGGCAATCATGAACCTCTGTACCCTCAACCCGTGAGCCCCGATGCCTAGAACTCTAAACCCTCGCATCCTAAACCTAGACAGGAAAACCTAAGTGATAACCAGACAATATCCTAAAGCTTCGTATAGTACGTGTGAGATTGAAGAATATGTTTGCTTCGCAATAAGCAGACCTGGACCTAGTCCAAAGCCCTACTACACCTCATATGAGCTAGTGGGAGCCTGAACACTGGACATGGGGCTCCTTTTGGCAGTTTAGTATAGTCCCCAGTATAGTCTAAGCAACATGAACTGTAGCTCATATGGCAGCGAGGGCGATGGCGACTCGCAGAGGTTCTTCCTGAAGGGCACTGCAGATCTGGATGAGAAACTGGCTGCTGGTTACCTTCCCCAACCCAGACTCCCAAAAGGTTCCCCAAAATGGTTATATTGGGGTTTTAATATTACGGTTATTATCCCAGTGTTGGTTCCATTTTCCATTCCATTCGCCACTGTCTTTTTCATCTGAGTAGTATTTTATTTGGGGAAACTATGGTACCCAATATAGAGTAAGATTATATCCTCCTTTTGGGTATAGCATTTTATACAAGGAATATGATCTTACTAGGTTCAACCACGAAAAAAATGCTACTCAATTGAGAGGTCAGGCAACTTTGCTTGGGCTGCCGATGAAGCCTTGGACCTTCCCACGCCCAAACCCGAAACGTCGGAGCCTTGCACTCCTGAACCCTTGGCCTTTACAGCAGCAAACTCCTAGACTGGGTTGTTGTTAATGAACTAAGATTAAGTCACCATAATGGGTATACATAGTACTTAACTGCAGTAACTTAAATCGAGTTCCTTAGCAGCAACCTAGTAGATGTGTAGCCTAATGCCTACGAGCCTTGTCCAAGCCTAGGTCGTGAAGGAAAAGCCTTCGGCGAAGGACGAACTTCTGGTGGAAAAACATGACGTTGGAATGCTCCTTACAAAGGAGCCCGTCCCTTGAGCCCAACAAGCATGCTTGGGCTTGATGTTGAAAACATACAGTTGGGCTTTGTGGTCGGTTGTGCTATGTGCTATTGAAGTCAAGACATGGACCATAGGCTCAGGGTTCAGTGTTTGGGGGCCAGCATGTCGCTATGCGAGTCGCATTCTACTTCCGTACTGCAGGGCTCTTCAAGGCATTCCCGGAAGCCCAATGGAACACACAGCTCTTGGTGGTTTTCTTGGGAATCTTGGGGAACCTTTAGCTTTTTTTCCCCATTGTCCCCTGCATACATCTGCAAGTAGCCCGAACCCCAAACACTAAATCTTGACTGTTGACCGAGGTTTTACAGGCGTTCATTTGACGTTGCATCTCAGTCTCCTTGTGGGGCGTGTGACCGTCGCCGAAGGCGTTCGGCTGTCACACGAAGATCTGCTGAGTGTTAAGGAAACGGAGGAATGGAAAAGAACATGACAACCGCTATATGGTTAAGGGCTAAGGGTTATACACGGGGGCTACGGAAAGGATCCATTCCTCCATTCCGTCCCTGCTACCAGCCAGCGCGAAGCTGAGACAGGTCTGGCAGATCTGTGTTAACCTGTCATGGTTCCTGGCACAGACGGATCTCTCCGCATCGCCATGGTTCTGGTCGTCGGAAAATTATGTGGCTGCATCCCAAAAGGATGTGGTGTGCGTCCGAAAACGGATGTGTCTTGAACGGAAAAAATGTGTTTTACGGGAACGTATCGTTCCCCATCTAGAAGGTGAGTGTATCCTCTTTTCATGCATAGTATTTCATAAGACGCATATAATCTTACTTGGTTCAGCCACTAAAAAGCTACTCACATACCAATTACTCAACACTTGTCAGCCGCTCAGACTTCTACTTCCTTTGGGCTGAGCACATTGTCTAGCCGTGCGGGAATGTTAGCCCTCCTTGCCATGGAAAAACATGGCACTTACACGATGTAATTGTACTCGCCTGCAAGAAGAAAAAGAGTGTTGATCGCAACGGTGCCATACGCTGCTAGCCCTAAACCTTAAACACGAAACCGCTAACCTTGACATCCCAACTTCTGGGAAGTCCATTAGTACTTGGAAAGGTAGTGGCAAAGGAGGAGAAAGAGGAACATGTGTCCCTTGTCCCTAAACTCCAAACCCTACACCCTCAAACCCTAAACCCCTAAACCCTAAACCCCTAAACCCTAAATCCTAAAACCCTAAACCCTAAACCCCTTACATTTGTTGCTCGCAGTATGGTTGGCAATCAGGCCTCAACAATCACCCGGCAATGATGCACCTCAGCAAGGGTCGAGGCGACATCTTCTTCCCCAGGATTAGGATCCCTATAGGGTTTAGGGTTTAGGGATTGTGAATAGTACTAATACCAAACGTATTAATAATAGTAAGGATAATAGCAATAGAAATAGTACTACTACTCGTAATAAAAATATTAGCGAAAATAGCAAGAGTCATAATAATAGCAATAATGATAGTAGTACTAATCAGAATACCCCGCAAGGAGGGATACTCATCTACCCTCACTTCAGTAGCCTGTCGTGGGCCCCACACCCTACCTTTGTCAGCATTTGGCCGGGTCAAACTCACAGTCTCTTGCGGGGTTTTGTTGGTAATTTGGTGATGTTTGGAAGATGCCAAAGCACGATCATGATTTTGATCCAGTCCCGGGCACACCGATCCCTTTTGATGACACTCACCCCTAAACATCCTTATCCGATGTCGTTGCAGCTCCCTAGACCCCTAAATCCCCTAAACCCTAAACCCCTCCAGACCCTAAACCCTCCTAAACCCTCCTGAACCCTCCTAAACCCCCCTAAACCCCCCCAAACCCTCACCCCCTTGACTGCAAGGTTCAGGGCTTCAAGCCTTGCATGTGGCAACAATGAAGGAACCATCACCCTCTTGTAGGCTTTAGGGGTTTAGGGGTT
>CAJNIZ010021380.1:34604-84354 GCA_905231905.1 Symbiodinium pilosum
TGTACGTATGTATGTGTATGTGTATATGTATATGTATATGTATATGTATATATGTATGTATGTATGTATGTATGTATGTATGTAGGTAGGTGGTTTCCGGAACTTAGCCATCCCTGCTTGGGATTAATGGTCTCACTTTAGCGCAATAGTCCGTGTTCTGCTTCGCACTTGATGATTGTGATGTTAAAGTTTGTTGTGCCATGATTTCCTTGGTGGCCCAACTTCGAACCAGGTATTGTCAGTGCTTCAAGACCATGACAAACATCACGTCGCTGGGAAATGGGTGGATGTCAAACGTCGGCAGCTCAGCGTACCCATCGTGAGTATGTGCCAAGATGAGGGCCCGCAAGCTCTGCCGCATACTTGCACCCTCGAACAGCCAAGCCCACCCCTTTCTGGAAAGTTGTTGTGGCTCTCCTTGGGGAGGTGTCGACCAACAGAAGACTACGTTCCCCTAAATACTTAACCCCAAACCTTCAGCCGTCCCCCTATGCCAAAAACCTTAAGCCCCAAAGCTTGTTCCAAGAAAACCAACTACGCTGTATACGGTATGTCCCAAACCTGCACCCTCAACATGCCCAAGCTGAGGTGCCATTGCGGACTTCCTTCCTGGTCCCAGGAGTGGGGCTAAGGGTTTAGGGTTTACGNNTTACGGGTTTAAGGGTTTAGGGATTAGGGTTTGGGACTCAAATGCTGTGACAATTTCCCTGGACATGTTGGGTTTTTATCAGCTGTGATGAGTCTGAAATCCTAGTATCCCCCTTAAGAACCCCAATGCTAATCCCCTATATAACTCCTCTTAATGAGTGTAGACTATAGCTCCTATTGCCCGAGAATGGAGAATCACATGGAAAAGGGCATCCGGAAAGTTAAATGGAAGTTACTATAGGGTTTAGGATTTACTATGTAAGCATCTATAAGCGGGTAGAAAATAACGGAGAATCAAGTGGAAAAGACAGTGGACAAATGAATTGGAAGCTACTGCTTTCAGGTTACTAGAGGGGTTACAGGGGTGATGTGGGGTTTAGCTAGAGCTATCTAGAATATGCTTCAAACGTGTCCATTTAGTAGGGCTTTATATATGGGGATTAGTCATGTAGAGCGAAGAGAGACAGGCATGGAAGACAAAAGGTGGGGCTTTGTCTAAGTGGCCTGCCTAGAATCCTTCTATACTATTACTATGACTATTACTATTACTACTACTATTACTGTTATTATTTTTATTACTATTACTATCATTATTATTACAATTACTATTAAGATGCGGGTTTAGGCAGAACACCCTTGCAGCCCTATAAAGAGCCTGGATTTAGGGTTTAGGGGTTTAATGTTTGGGGTAGCCCTGTGCCGAGAAACTCTGGGATGGGGAGGGGCTAGCTAACCAGACAGCAAGTATGGTTGCAACCTCTTGTATATGGTGGTTTCCATAAATGAGGCAAGCTAACCTAGGCCCCCAAATAATTTGATCCCTGTTCTGGGGGCACGCAAGAATGGACCACTTATTTTTGGAAACCATCATGTTCCCCCATGTACCCACAAAACACCAAGAGGACTATCTAGCGGGCTACTTACCAGCCCATTTAAGTACAGGGTTTTGAAGGATTTGGAAAGTAGTTATAGACGATGCTACAATACGCCAAAAAGCTGTTATACGTGTAACCCACTGGTAAGGATCAACCAGATGCTTGTGCCGTTGCCCCATCAGGGACAGCTGTGCAGCATACATGCCGTTGCAGCGCAGCCCACTTGAAATCGCCATGTAGATCGTTGGCTTGTTTGGCGACGGCTCCGTTGCACTGACAGATGTGTCGTCAATACATTGTAACATATCATGCTGAAGCATAGAGGGCAGACATTTCATGTCACAGCAGATTGTTTTTGTTCCGAGCACTGACTGCGCAGGACTGCAGTTTCGCCGGAGTTTGCGGTGCCTGCGGCACAGGCTCATCAACCAACATACTTCGGCAGCATCCAACATGTTGGCAGTTTGGGTCTCTTATCACATCCTGTTTTGACGGCCCGGGATTTTTGGTGTTACCTTCGCTCCCCTGGCAACTCCCGCGCAAAAAGAAGAAGGTACCCCTGGTATACTTCAAAGTTATATATAGTAGTTTCCCAAAATAAGGGGACCCCAATATAGACCCCAAAATACTATAGTCCTTATTATTGGGACCCCCAGAAAGGTACCCCTAATTTTGGGAAACCCCCATATAATAATACGATCCCCAGTTTGCAGCTCTTGACTCCTATGAGCCGGTCGCAGCCCCAATCCCTAAAAATGGGAATCCAACAAGGCTCTGTCATTTTTGGATAAGCCTCATTTTTGGGGTTTCCCAAAATTAGGGGTACCCTTTTTGGGGGTCCCCACATTAAGGACTATGGTATTTTTGGGTCACCTTATTTTGAGAAACTACCACATATGGGTAACCTAAACTGGAATCAGTCTCCGAGCAACTGTGCTGCAGGCGCAGACAAGCCCGCAAACCGCAGCTCTTTATGAGCCTTAACTCAGCGTGGGGTAGCCGTTTATCATGGCTTTTCAGGAATTTGGATGAGTACATGTACCTCATATCTGTATACATATGTACATATATATATATATATCTATTTGTTTCGGTTAACATACAGTCTACCATACATGGGGAGGTTTGCACCTGCCGCTGCCCATCATCGGGGCTATAGAACTCTGTTCCGGGCCCCTGTCCCCAACAGCATATCCACCCGGAAGCCGTCAACTTGATTTGGCCGTAGATGCGCTACAGTAATGCTGCGTATATTGATAAACATAATCACATTGATATGATAACGCTCATAATTACAATGGTAAAAAAACGGTTATTATTAATAGTAATCATAATAACAATAAGGATAATGAAGGCAGTAGTAGTAATAGAAACACATAATGATACAGACTAGAGTAAGATGACAATAAAGATAGTGTTGCCAACCTGAGGATCCTTCAAACCAGCCATGCGCCCCAGTGCTTGCACAGCCCCATGCGGTGGCTAAGGATCCACTGGCAGAAGCCGGCTGAAGGGGGACCATTGAACAGGGAGCCTGCAACAAGGTTGAGGGGTTTGGGGGGTTTAGGGTTTAATGTAGACCCATTACTAAACCCCTTCCTTCTAAGGGCCTTAACATTAGGATCCCTATCATAATCCCTATGAAGAGGAGGGGGTTTATTAATCAGGGGTCTGGGTTAGGGTTGAGGGTTAGGGTTGGTTCAGGAATTATATACTGCCCTACGGGCTCCCAGTTACCTAAATAATGGGTTCTGGGTTCTGCCTACCCTATAGTTACATAGCCCGGTTTCCACTATTTAGGCAACTGGGAGCCCTAGGCCTACTCAGGTTCAAGTGGACAAGGTTTAGCTGTGGGGCTGAGGGCATAGGCTCAGAGATTACAGGATCTTGGGCATATGTTTCGGAGTCAACCGCTGCCCACGCAGTATCAAACATCCGAACCAAGATTTCAGTAAGGTGCCGACTTTGATGTAAACACTGTTGCTGGACTTAAGAAAATGGAACACTAAACCCTAAACCCAACAGGTTTAGTTTACGCATTTGGGCTGACATGTTCCGGGCTCCCTGGATGAGACTGTAGGCGTCCCCCAGAGTAGCGTGGAGCCGTTTCAACAAGACACTGGTCGGTCTATGTACTTACCTAGCCAATGGAAGAATTTTCAACTGTTAGGCCTTCCTTATTGGGTCTTTGTATTAAAGTTTGAAGTTTTTTGGCCCTGGTTATTGGGGAAGAGCGTGTAGACTCCATTTCAGGGCTCCATGTTACTTTGGTGGAGGGTAGGCAATTTGGAGTTTCACCTGGAGCGGCCTGCGGGCAGCATGATTTCCTGGATATTCCTGCGTTCTTAAGGCAAGTGGTTCTGTCATGTTGAGACAGCGTGCACATGTTTGAGTTTCTGATTTAGGGATGTTCTTAGGTTCTCCTGCACGGAGGTGCGATGCAGAGAAAAGGATGCCATCGACACTTTTGCACAGGTCTGGAATTTGCTGTGGTGACAAAGCCTGACTCAGGACCAAGGAAGACATTCGCGCTCTCTGGGACAAGCTTGCCGCAGGCTTACTTGTCCAGATATTGTGCCATGTGGGAATTCCTCCGAAAGACCCCAACGTAATCTGTTGAAGGGACCCACATATCCCTGGCGTTCTTATGAGCAGCACCCATGTGAAGCTGTTGTGCAGTGCTCCTTAGGACCCATCCTGCGTGGGTGAAGTCACCGCCAAAGACATGATGCTCGGCCTGTGCGCTTCGTTGCCAGTCAGGGCAGAGTGCATAGGAATGGCAGGCCCGAGGCTGTGGCGACAGGAATTTTGAACTGCACTTTGAGCCGTATTGAGCTCAAACTTCCTTCCAGGGCAATATCCCAAAGGTCCTCAAAAGCACCCCTTGTTGAGAAGTTTGCATCCAGTGCAATTGGAAACCAAGACAGAAGAGCAAGACTTGCTTGAGGTACCATGTCCAGGTAGATGGTTGGCCTGAGCTTGACGGTGCTGACTTGGAGAGAATAGCCGCTCTGGCTGGCTTAAGTGGCATGTTTCATGGGGACATAGTCCCAACACGCAGCAGGATTGTTTTCTGCTCTGGGGTATCGCGCTTCATCAGCAGAATGTAACTTGACTTGGTTCAACCGCCAAAAAAACACTACCCACTTGTAGCCTTGAATCAAGAACACCTCAAGGAAGTGTCCAAGCAATGGGATCCCTCCTTCTCAGTCTATCTATCCTGGCAAGCCAGAGTCGCCTTACACCCCAAATGGTGGTGTAATGTAGGGGCCTATATAATTTATTGTGGTTCCATATTCCTTGTATAGTTATACGTATATGTTACCTCAAGTGGACCTCAAAAGCAAATTGGTAATTATTTAGGCCCCTATAGTACATATGGGACATCAACTCACAGGTGCTCCACTTCAAGTCTCGTGAGTTCTGCTACTTTGCCAAAGTACGTAGCCGATGTAGCCGCAGCCTCTTGGTAAGGCTTCGCCTTCCAGACACCTGATGCTCAGAAACACTACAACATCCTACTATCTTGACATGTGGGCTTCTTGAGGCCATACTGTTCACGGTGCAGGGGTCGGTTTGGGATTCAGGACATGGTTCCACTTTGACATGCCGGCTTCCGCCCATCTACGCCTCACTTATGCAAGCAGTCCGTTTGCTATGTCCGCGCAAGCACATCTGCTCAGCTCGCAGCCGTCCTTAGGTCATACCACGAAACCAGATGTACTGTGGGATATCTTCCCATAGACCCCAAACCGTGTGACCTGGCCACAGCATCTTTGGACTCCTGTGCCAAGCAAAGCTCTGGGCCAGGCAACCATCATCAATTATGCTGCTGTGGCTTGCTCAGACTTGGGAAAATGTTGTAGGATCCTCCATGGTTTCATGGGCAATCTCGGGTGTTTTAGAATGCCATTGCTGGGCGCTCTCGTGGGAGACACGCCGTAGGGATAATTGCATGAATTTCCACATAAGATCCTCTTCAGAGGAACAGCGTCATTTGGAGGTAGTTATGTCTGAGGTCTGCTACAGTTACATAAGAACTCCGCGGAACGTAACTCGCAGCCGAGCCAATGACTGACTGTATTGGAGGGTGGCACGTGATGCACGGATTTGGATTCTTGTAGTATCCCTTTCTTAATTCGCAGGAGAAGTCCCAATACTCATTTTCTTCATTCCCTACTATCCACCAGCAAGAAATCACTAATCCCTAGGTCCAATACGAAATCCCTGAGTCCTCCGAGTCCTAATCCCTAAGTCCAAAAATTCCCCTATTCCCCTTCACAGGGTCCTATCATCAGCCCCTTCTTTTTGAATCGCTAAACCCTAAACCCTAATTAGAGGTCAAGCGGCTTCGGACCAGTGGCAACTGGTACAAGATCTTCAACTTGGTTGACAAGGCGTGGGTGAATAGGTTTAGGGTTTAGTGGAAGTAGGTAGGGAACAAACCAGGCTAGGACCAGATAATGGCCTGAAACCCGAAACCCTAAGCGCAGGTAGTGTGCTATAACTTCTTACTGTTGTCATGTTGGATAAGTCAATATACCCAGGTGGGCAGCAGCGAGACATGCAGACTCCTAAGCCCAAAGCGCTAAATGAGAACAGGCAGTCTCCCAACACAAAAACCCGGAACCAGGATCTTTAGCAGCGATGCCTTAAAATACAAAATTCCCCAAGTAGGGGGGCCCCAATATAGACCCCAGTCTACTATAGTCCTTGTTATAGGGTACCCCCCCATAATTTTGGGAACCCCCAAAATATCACATATTACTTCTGTGCGTATGTGCCTAAATTCCCTAGGATGCCTTAAGCTGAGAAAGCTCATATGGGGGTTTCCCAAGATTAGGGGTACGGTTCGTGGGGGTCCCCATTAGAATCATTAGAAGGAGTATACCATTTTGGGGTCTATATTAGGGTCCCCTACTTTGGGAAACTACCATATAAATCCAGCGGCTTAGCACACTGCATGTAGAGCCGTTTCGCGTCCCAGCTGCATGCATCTTGTGCGGGTCTGTGAGTCGTCCGAGGAACTTCTGATTATGGAGGTAGCATCTATCGAATTTCTTCCAAATATGCTAGGATCCTCTTCGGCATGAAGACAGTACCAGACAGTACCCACCGGCTTCGGCATGAAGACAGTACCAGACAGTACCCACCGGTTGAGAACCTTTTTTTAATCTTCTTTGCGAGGTTCCTGGAAATTCCTTGTGTAACCGTTGTTTAGCCTTGAGCTGGCCACATGCATGCGAGAAGAGATCAAACAAGTAAGCCCTCAGCAAACTTTTATTGATTTCTTTACGTTTCGCCAAAAAAATCCTGGTAGCACCTCCCAAAAACGGGGGCCAGAATCCTAATCCCTGCGCATGACCTTGTACACATGGACTTGTCTCAAACATGAACCCTTTTTTGGTATAGATTCTAGCATGGCACTTGGTACTTGGCGGTACTAACATGGCATTCCAAGTGGGAGTCAAGCCTCCAATCCTCCAAGAAGAACACTGTAAACCGTAAACCCTACACCCTAAACCCAACATAAGCTCAGGGTCCACCTCCCTTTTGAGAAAAGCCCAAACAAAGCACCCAAGGCTGATAAGCTTGAGGTCTCCGTCTTAAAGCATGAACCTGATGAAAGGATCCTATGGCAACTACCCAACAACCTCAGGCGACCATACTGTCCCCTTGCGATCCTGAAAACTAGAACTCTGGGTTGGATGCCTGTAAACCCCACTCCAATTAAGAGGCCCCTAGCCCTGGACTACATCCCTGCACCAACCACTTGAATCCGCGTTTCGATTTCAATTTCAATTTGGTTCCCTGAAATATTCTATGTAGATCTTTTAGAAGTATCCACCCCTTCCCAACATTTTGGACGCCCGAGAGCCTAAAGCTTTCAACCCTAAACTCTAAACCCCAATAAATCCCTAAACCCTAAACCCCTAACCCTAAACCCCTAAACCCCTAAACCCTAAACCCCCAACAAATCCTACACTACCCCAGTTCATGTGCAGGGCCAATCCGGCCGCCTCAGCTTCGGAGGCCTCAAAGAGGTGGTGAGGGACATGTGGCAACTGCCTCAACCGTTTGGGGCTTTTGCGGGGTGCAGGATTTGAAGGGTTCAGGGTCGGTAGCGTTCAGAGTTTGTAGGGGTTGGGATGGTGGTTTAGGCAGAACATCCATGTGAAACATGGAAGGCGTAAAGTATGGGGGGTGATATCAAGACGACTATAGGTCCTGAGTGCATCCGGTTCTTTCTTCCCTACTATCGATCAGCAAGCCTATCTAAATACCCTGAACCGTCAAGGGATCCCCGTGACAAACTGAGCAATCTAACCTTCAACCCCAAAGAAATCTTGATATGAGCAACTGTAGTTTAGTTTCGTACAGTCCCTAACACAGTCCCTATAATAAGAAACTCATCTCCATTAGATTGTGTAGTAAATAGTTACTGTAGCTCATGTAAGCCGCACAACCCTAAATCTGCCCACCATCACGGGTCACTCGCGCAAAGGTACGGACTGGCTATCCCGCCTGATCAGATCACCGACTTCGACTTGAAGGGCCTCTGGAAGGCAGCCAGTGCACCTTCAGGAACTCTGAGTGTTGGAGTGCAAATTGACCCCAGGGATCCAAGTATACATATTATACCTACATGGGGCCCTAAAGTCTGTAAATATTCCGAACTCCCTACATGGGGCCATTTGGATCCCAGGGGTTTAGGGAAGCTTTGAAGCTTGTCTGCAAGCTCCAGGCCAACCTCCAAAGACATGCAGACTTTACTGGCCTTTAGTTAGCTGGGAATGAAGGAATGGAAACAAAAATGGAAGCATTATGATTGGTTATGGAGGGACTACTACGAGGATCCATTCGTGCATTCCTAGCTGACCAAAGACCAGTTTAGAGAAAACATCAAAAACGGACAGCTGAGCTGAGAAAACCCTTGTCTGCGCTGAAGCGGCAATGGGTGGGAGGGGCCGCAACGCATCTTTGCCACACAGCGCACCGAAAAGAAGACTTACGCGAACTATACTCTTCAGCGCAATCATCAAGACATGCTAGGAGACCAACACTCACGACAAATCATAGGTGTCCATGACCATGGTACTTCGCAGCACGTACCAGCAAGCTTGCAGAAGGCCTTGGATGAAGACAAATCCAGCACGGTCAGCGTTGGCGAGTTTATGGCCGCAGGCTTACTTGGAACTTTCTTGGCAGGCGCTTTTTCAGGGCTCATGGTTTAGGATAGTTCTCCTGTCCACTGAAATTTCAGACGTTGGGCTTGGAGCCTCTAAGGCGACGGTCGTCGTGTTAAGTTACGACATTCAACATCATGAGTCGTGCTCCAGATTGTTCCCTAACCTACTGCCAGCTATATGGCTGCTAATCAAACATGTTCTTGGGATAATCTCCAACATGGACCCCTGCATTCCAAAACCTACTGTAGGGTCCTTCAGGGCATCTGAGGGCTGAATTTGGACAAGCTTCACACCATGTCAGCCCGTGCCGTAGCTTTGCACCTTCTGCGAGAGCAGACTCCCCAGCGACCCCACTACTCCGTAGCTTCCTAACGTTTTGGCGGTTTCCAAAGCCCTTTGAAGGAATCTTTCTCACATAACATTGTAGGATATGGGGGTCTATATTGGAGCCCCTTGTTTATGGAACCCAAATTCCTCAAAGCATGCTGGGCCTTTGCACTATTAAGCTTCAGAGCAGCGATGCGGCTGCTTCAAGACCTTAAATAGGCTTTTTCAGATCCTTGAACGAGGCATCCTGTTTTCGCCGCTTCTGGCTCCCACACCATCCTCCCTCAAACGGGTGCAGTAGTGTGAAGAAGTCGAAGTTGTGAACAGTTCTGGCTACCGAGGTTTTCATGCGACGTTATGGGGCTCAGCACAGCATGCACAAGTCTTCCCAGAGCAAGATGACATGCATCTTGGCCATCATTAGCTCGATTTGCAGAAGTGCCAGTGCCAGAGCAACTGGGTATTGCCCCCACTTAGTAACAGTTGGATAATAATCCTTATAATATGACCATATAGAGCCCTTTCTATGACCCCAATTACAGACTGTTAGCCCTAAACCGTAAAACTCTCTATATATATAGATATATATATATATATAGATATATATCTATACATATATATATACATATATGAAGAGCCCTTAATCTGACCCCTATTATAGACTGCTAATGAGTGGGGGCAGGAGCCAACAGAGCCAAGGTAGTGTCATCTCCGTGCAGCCCTCAGAGCTAGCATGCGCAACATGAAGCCAAGTGAGCTGCATAGCGTTTAGGGCTTTTGGTCTAAAATCCTTAGAGGGAGTTCATACAGGGGAGTCTTATACGGGCTAGTAAGGGGGATACCAGGAGTGTGGACTATAGCACTTGTGACGCTTGGTAGGCCATGGGGGTCAACATGAGCGTCTCCCTGCATACCCCCATGCCTCGTTTCTGCACTGAGCGGAGCCCCAAATCGAACCGAGAAACCCCCAGGTTCATTGATTCACATCTATAGGAGCTGCTGTCAATATTCTCTCTTGCTAAAACCCTAAGCCCTAAACCCCAAGCCCTAAATCCTAAGCCCTCAACCCTCAATCCTAAACCCTAAACCTTATTGGATTTATGACAGCCTAGTGGAGTGGCCTCCGTCAGGAAGAAGATGAAGACCTCAAGGAGCAGATCGCGAATGCACCAGTCGCGCTGCTGCAGACACAGTGTTGCCAATATGGGAGGTTAGGGTTTAGGGTTTAGGGGTGTAGGGTTTTGGGGTTTTAGGGTTTTGGGGTTTAGGTTTTAGGGTTTGGGGGTTTAGGTTTTAGGGGTTAGTGGTTAGGGTTTAGGGTTTAGGGAGGTTAGGGACCCCTCAGAATCATAATCCTGTTGAGGTCCCCGATAAAATAGGGGAGTATTATATAGCTCATTAGGGTGGATACTAGGAGTTTTTAGACTGTAGCCAATATGGGAGGTTGGGGACCCCCCTTAATCCTGTTGAAATCCCCATATGGTGATTTCCCAAAATAGTGACACCCTCCATATAGATAATCATTATTGATTACGGGGACCCCCAAAATATAACCCTAATTTTGGGAGGCCCCCATGTATCCCTAGGGCCCCTAAGGGCCCTCTACTTGCAGAAGCCCCCATATCCCTGGAAGCCTCTGCACCAAGGCATTAGATGCCGCAGCCTCAGTATACACGCATGTGTAAATGTTGTGGTGGTCATATACGCACATACACTTACATATACATGTGTATGTATATATATGTATATATACATATTTATATATACACACATGTGTGTATAACAGTGTCTATACGTAGGCCTGCATGTAAATCTGAAGGTATGTGTGGGAACGAGGGATACTTGTGTTTCCATATGTACAAACATGTACATGTGTATCACTGTATCTATCTACACATATACATCTACACATGTATACACATGCATATAGATGATCATACATGGTACCGCTAGTTCACCAGGCGCATCAACTTGCTTCTCTGGCGACCAACTTGACGCGCTGACCTCGATGCAAGGGGATGCACTCCAACTCTCCAAGCTCTAAACTCTATAGTCCCCCTCAAGTAGGTAGAATATGGGGGATATATTGGAATAACGGAAGAGAAAATGGAAAATACTATTTAGGGTTTGGGGTTTGGGGAGTATAGTCCCCCTTAAGTAGATAGAGTATGGCTTTGGGTATATTATAATAACATCCCCATATACCCCATATTCCATCTACTTAAGGGGGGGCCATATCCCTCGCAACTTGACATGGAAGCCCAAAATGGGCCCTACATAGACTGATGCCTTTTTCAAGAGGGCGGGGGGGAGGGGGGGGCATACGATAGTTTGCAAAATAGCGGTGGTTCCAATATAGACCCCCAAATACTACTGTCCCTCTTATGGGGACCTCCAAAAAGGCACCCCTAATTTACAGAAACCCACTATGGGGTTCCATGTTATTTTGTGGAGGATGTCCTTGGACTCCTATGTAACGCCTCCTTTGGGACGGTTGATGGTTTAGCCAGGGTTTCAGGTTGTCTCAACACCCACCAAAAGAGGAGCTACACAACAGGCTCTGGGCAAACCTAGCCCTGAAGGGCAGTAGCATCGTTGCGAAGGCTGGGCGTCCACGCCTGGCTATCGCGCACAGGGGTGGCAGCCTTGGCATAGCAAGCACTGACGGGATAGTCAAGATCTTAGGGAAATTCCATTGGGGGAATATTCGGGTTATATTGGTGTTATATTGGGATAATGGAAAACAAAATGGAAACTATTCTATTGGGGGGCCTGAGTTTGAGAGTTCAGGGTCCTTATTCCTCCTGTGTGGAGCCTATCTTGCAGGCGTACACCACGATGTTGGTTGAAAAGAGTTCTACAGTCTGCAGATGGTAAAGGGTTTTAGGTGTGAGGACGACTTTTGGTGCTAAAGTTTAAGGCCCCCTCAATATACTGGTTTCCATTTTATTTTCCATTATCCCAAGATAACACCAATATAACCCCAATATTCCCCAATGGAATTTTTTCCCTAAGAACTTGGAGGCAAAGCAGTGGATTGCTAAGTCCGGTCATATCTGACGTATGTCCTCATTCGGGTGCTACACCCGTTCTTGCCAATTGACAAGCCCTTTCTCCTAGTACCTTTCAACTAATGTTCCCAAGATACTACGCTCAATACAATAGGGGGAACGTTCAATATTAGCCGGGGTTGGAGGTCGAGTATCAGGTGGATCAAATGATGTAGGGGGCCCATCCTCAGCCGATCAAGAATCCCCCAAAACTTCAAGAATCCCCCAAAACTTCATCAAGAATCTCCCGAAAAGGCTAACAGCCTGACCGGCCTAATCCTTCAATACTAAGCCTCCGAACCTGAAGCCCACAGCGGAGTGGGTCATTCTTGGAATAGTTGTCGGTTGTTGTCGCACTGAGGCTCAGTAAGGAACAGCACTATTTGAAACAGTATCAACCCTATAAACCCTAACTCCAAAAGGAACCAGTCAAACCCTAAAACCACGGGACCAGGCGGACAAAGGCGCCTATGCCGGATCACTGCTTTGGCCGAAGTTCGTAGAAGCCAGTGAATGCTCCAGGCGCGAGGTTTGGGGGATGAGCAGTGGGGGTTCGGGAAGTGTAGGGCTGTAGGATTCGCTAGTTTCCCAAAATATAAGGACCCCAATATAGATACCAAAATATTTCAAATCCTCAGTAAAAAATAGAAGGACCCCAATATAGACACCGAAATACTATAAGTCCTCATAGAAATATAAGGACCCTCGAAATCCTCATAAAAATATAAGGACCCAAATATAGACCCCCAAATACTATAAATTCTTATGATGGACCAGTAGGTACCCCTTACTTTGAGAAACCCCCATTTAGGGGTTAGGAGCAGGTGCTGGCCTTGGAGATTGATAGCTTGAAGCCTTGCTGTTGGAGGGTTTAGGGGTTGTATAGGGATAGTGGAAAAGAAAATGGAAACTACTATATAGGATTTAGGGATCAGGGTTTAGGGTAGATACTGGGGTTATAGTCCCCCTTGAGTAGATAGAATATGGGGGTTATATAGGGATGGTAAAGAAATGGGAACTACTATTTAGGGATTAGGGTTTAGGTTTAGGGTAGGGCTTACATAGGGAGATATAGGGATAATGGAAAAGAAGATGGAAACTACTATATAAGGGTATATAGGGTATACAGGTGTATAATGTTATAGGTTAGGTGGACCCCGCACCCAGTAATAGCAATGACTAATTATAAGGGATAATGAGGATTATAGTCCGGTCGTCTTATATTCCTATTACACCATTTTTGCAGTGTGGGGTGTCCTCCTAAGGCATAGGGTTTAGGGGTTTAGGGCCGGCTTCAAGGGATTTAGGACGCTATATCTGTGCTGTCGCTGCAGGATGTTGTATACTGCCCACTTCCAGGTTCCTCAAAGTGGCTACCCCCAACATGAGTCGGTCCACTCTTGGGGCTGTAAGGTCTGGCAGCCTGGGAAAGTTCGTAAGGCAAGTTGCGGGATCATTGTTTAACAGGTTGGTGGAGCTGGTATGGTGTCACTTCTCTGAGCTCGAAGAAATGGCTCTGTTGCACAATCTTGAGAAATCCCCACCATACTCCCTATACCAGTCTAGGATCTGCACGGGTATCCCCCATGTCAAGATGCAAATATCCCTAAACCCTAAACCCAATGCATGAAGTGCCTCGATGACCTTTTACTGTTCGAGAAAGCTCGCGACAGCAAGGCATGGACGAATGAGGTTTGCGGAGTTCCGGAAGATGGTGGCGCAGGTGGCACGCAGTTTCTGCTGCAGCCATTTTATAGTAGAACATGGTAGTGTAATGTTACAGTATATTCAGATATATCAAAATATTTTAGCATATTGTAGCATATTCCGTCTAGTTTGGTGTTTAGGGTTTTCGGGCTTAAGGGTTCTAACTGTGTGCGGGTCCAGACGCAGAGAGGGTTTAGGGACTTTCCTGGAGGTCTAGGGGATTATCTAGGACTTCGTAGGCGTGATATGGGGTTCTGCATGAATAAACCCCAAGATAGAGACTATTAAGTTCTAACCGTTCCTGCCGTGTCAGGACTTCAAAAAGAGGCCCTGATTTTCGGAAACCCGAATCCTTGTAAACCACTATAGAACCCCAGTTTCCGTTTGGTTTCCCATTTTCGTTTTCATCTGACTTTCCATGATTGGTAGCTCTTTAGGCCAAAGCCCCTACATTGCCGTGGCCAGGTACTGCGTCCACCACCAGCACCAGAGCACCTCATGGCCTTCTGGAGGGAGGTGGGATGAAGTATGCGGTTTTTATTTCGGACTCATAGTTTCTCTAAGCATTGTGTAGGTTTTTTTGGGGATTTAGTAGGAGCTGTGTAGAACGAGATTCCTCGAGAAGGGTGATCTAGGTGTCGATCGGTGAGTACACTGAAGCGCTGCAGGTGCAATGCAGATTGCAGCACCTGACCCAATGAATTGAAGCATGCTGCACTGCAGTTGGAAATTTCTGTGCTTGTTTTAGATTACTGCGTTAATACTGCTGCTGCTAATGCTACTACTGCTATTCTTTCTGCTACTGCTACTACTACTACTACTACTACGACGATGATGATGATGGTAATTATGCCTTGCTAGACAGGTATCCAGAAGGGGTTGGGAGTCTGCTTTCAAGGTGAGGTCTTGGCCTGTAGTTCCAGTTAGTGGTACTCATAAGGGTAATAGCAATAGTATTAACAATCGTAATTATAATAGCAACAAAAATAGTATTCCCATTTTATTATAGTAGTTTCCATCTTCTTTTCCATTCTCCCTATGTAGCCCCAATATACTAATAGCATCAAAGCCTCTCAAAACAGACCCGCGGGGACCTAGGGATATATAGGGGATTGTATAGGGGTTATAAAGGTAGGGTGGAAAAGAAAATGGAAGCTACTATTTAGGGTTTAGAGTTTAGGAACAGACCTGTGGAGACCCAGGATTGTGGGAGTTTCTGAATGGTGGGGCCACTCGCAACGTACTCCAAGAGTACACAAAAGAAAGCACAACAATTTCAGTCCAGTTCTGGCAAGTATGAAGTCCCTCCGAGTACCCTTAATTGGGGCCTTATATGACCTGTTTTAAGTAAGTATTTTGGCCCTAGTAGAGGGTAGGTGGAGGGTCTAAGAAGCAAATCATTGTCCCAAACCCTAAACCTTAAATCCAAAATAGTAGTTTCCATTTTCTTTTCAATGCCCTGCACATGTCCAGGTGGATCAGGAAGGTACGGGTGAGGTCACTGCTGTCCACTTCGACAACGCAGTCTACCGGCTACAGGTGCGATCCTGTAGCAAAACTGAACAGGGTTTGGGGTTTGGGGGGGTCAAAACTGTAAACGTTAATGACAGCGACTGCATTATAATGTTGAGCAAGTGATTGCAATTTGGACGAACTACCAAATAGGGAGGAACCAGAGATTCTGGCATGAGGGAAGATTTAGAAGGACCCCCTCCCTGTAATAGTGGTATAATAGGGATATAATAGGACCCTAATATAATCCCTATTATCCCTTATAGTCACTATTACAGGGTGGGGGGTCCTCCTAAGGGAAGATGATACGAACTTACAAGGGCCATCTCGGGCTTGCAGACGAGGTCCTCATGCCACGTTGTAGCCTGAATGTTGCGTAGACATCTACATCAAAGTTTTGAGCCCAGCCTTCACTGAAAAGCCTGAGCCCAGAAGATATGTAGGGGCCTAAATATTTATCACTATAAAGGAGTTGGGGTTTAGAGATTCATGTTGAGCTTTGCGGACTTAACTCAGTATACGGGATATTTATCCAAATAATGGAGAATCAAATGGACAATTGAATGTCAACTGGGATTATACAGTGGTGTATACCCTATGGGTTTCCCAGGTGGATACGTGGCCTGAATTGGACGAGCAGGGTGTTGCCCTCGGGAGAGACGGTTTGCACAGATATGTTTCAAATTTCCGGGAAAAGCGGCGCTGTTTTGAAGAGGTATTGGCCTGTCCAGCTGAGGTATTGCACCAGCCACATAGTGACACACAAAGGGCAATAGACATGGTGCAACGGTCTGACAAACCTGATATTCCCACTCTGTATGTTCCTTCGATATTTGGCTTGCTTGGCTTGTATTTGGAATCAGGCTTACAAACTTTGAAGTTTATAGCTGTTGTTTGCTACTTTAAATGGAAGGAGGCCTCTACTTCGATATTGGGCCTGCTTGGCTCGTATTTTGGAACCAGGGTAATGGAAAAGAAAATGGAAACTACTATAATGGGGTTATATGGTAGTTTCCCTAAATAGGGGGACCCCAATATAGACCCCCAAATATTGTAATAAGCTTACGAACTTTCATTTGTAAAGCTGCCGTTTACTATGAATGGAAGGAGGCCTCTACAATATTGTCAAGGATTTGTATGCTTTGGACACATTCTATCTGGAGTTGTTCAAAAGCTCCTACAGAATCCTACAAAGCGACACATGAACCTCCTTGCTTACAGTCCCGGAATCACCAAGACTGCCATGCGTGGCCATAACCCCAGAAATCTGCCAAACGATCGACGTTCATCCTTCAACCTGAAGCCCTGGATCCTTATAGTCCCCCTTAAGTAGATAGAATATGGCTTGGGCATATTATAACAAGATCCCCATATACCCCATACTCGGTCTACTTAAGGGGGACTCAATCCCCTAACTCCTAGACCCTGCTTGGGAGCCATTAACTTGGTGCCCGAGGCATCTTCCGTGTCATTAACATCCTGAACGCTGCGGCAGATAAGTTTGGGGCCTAGCGGGGTTGGGCTCCTTTTTTTTTTAGTTCCTTCATACTAGCTATTAGAATCAGATGAAGATGAATAGACTTTTGAATCGGCTTGGCTGTGTGGTTCTCAGCGATGTGGATTGCATATCTCAAAAAAAGCAGCTGTGGCCTAATGGCAGAAGGACACCCCTTTTCTTCACCCCCACCAACACAACTACATTGGGGCTTCGCAAACTTAGAGGCGCCTCCCTGGAAGTCCCCATAATCCTATAAGGAAGGACTGTATAGCATTGGATTTATGTTGTGCGCCCCCAGGAATGGAAACTGCTACATCTACAAGGTAATGAGACCAGAACCGGCGTGCACCTTGACCACTGAAAGCCCTGCGATTCAGGACACCTGGAGGCTAAAGGTTTTTAATGTTTGGAGATCAGACTGAAAACCCTGTGAGCGCCGGATGCCTAAGACCTCGAAGGATGCTCAAAAAATCTGGGTGTTGGGAGGAGAGGTGGCCTCCAAAAGCAAAGGCTCTTTAGTCCTTCAACAAACCCACCTCTTCAAACGAGCTTTCTGGGCAGCACAACGTCGCACAAGCCGGCACTCCGAAATCAGTTACGGCCGGGGTGCCGGAAATGTGCAAGCCGTAGCGAAAAGGTCGGAGCTATGTATTTACTAGGTGGAAAAGAGGATAATAATTCATTTGTCCTGGTGTTTCATGCAAGGTTCTGGTCATAGACAGTTTTGGGGCATTCTGGGGCCTGGCTCACTTGGTAGCTGTCGAGACTCACTATCGCCTACTTAGCTGACGCACAGACTGCCTCAGTATCGCACATGCAGTTTTTTTGTGGAAGTGTCCGAAGACATGTTGGGGCAAGGGGCCCTCTGCTTTTGAGACATGGCCGTTTCAGGTTGAGTTCATCTAAAATGGTATTATGCTTAGCAAGGCGTCACTTTCGTTTTATCGGAAAGGCAGTTGCATTTTTGACGCCACTATGTTTGACCCTAAGCTCCTTAACCTAAACCGAGTGGCTTCACACAGCGCTTTGAAGATTGAGGTGGCACCGGTCCGCGGGGAACTGGTACAAGGTGTTTCTGGTGCCCATCTCAGCCTGAGCGCAGCAGACGGCAGTTTGGTCTGCATTGTTTGCTGCGGATACTAGCATAGGAACCACGTGGCAAGAATCACGGGCTGACCTCCTTTGGACCTGAGGCTTCTAGGGGGTTGCAGACACCATATGGGTAATGTGGGGACGTTGTTTCGGTTACCTTGGGTTAAATGTGGGGCTGTAGGAAGAGTCCCTTGAGGTATACAACTCACGCTGGGATTGTGCCATCGAGAATCGAGTGCTCAAGGCGATAGACATTCCCACTGCCATCCACATACTTGTTCATTGTGGTTATGATGGTTCTTATGGTTGTGATTATTCATAAGCTATCGCTATTCTTGCCAATCATATGTGCTGTTCTCAGTGCTATTACTACTAGCTACCGACCCTGGGTTGCTGTTCAGGGACTTAGTTTCAGTACGGTCTATAGGGTTTAGGGGTCGCCTTGAAACAGCTTACATTAAACCATGATGTGGATCTGTAGCAAATGATAGGGCTCCCCATAATGGGAAGATACACATGATACTAAAAATCCTGCATGACCTTACTATACTATAGTCCCATTCTTTCCAAGGTATAAGGTATTTAAGGTCATGCAGGATTTTTAGTAGCCACCGTAGTGAAAAATCAGAGAGCTCCTGACAGGCCCTTCGGCCCCCATCGTTCCTCAATGTGTTGTCTTCTTTCGTCTGGGCAAGTTACAACAACCTCGCCGGACCTCACCCCAAAAGGTGGCTCACATTCGAACAAATAAGGGTTTGGGTTTAGTGTTTAGGGGTTTAGGTTTTTAGGGTTTAGGGTTTAGGGAGGTTGTGAAGCTAGTTCCTTACTGCTCTTCAGGTCCTGAGTAGATTTTGCAATGGCCAGTTGGCATTAGGCTTGACAGGGACCTTTATGGTTTTGATCCCTACTAGGGGAAGCGTAATACAGACTCCCCAGAATAGCATAATCCTCATTATGGGGATCCCCCAAAAGGTATCCTTGATTCGGGGAGACCCTAAACCCTAAACTCTATACATCGCTTTGTAACCCCAAATAACCCCTAGTATAACGTCCTTTAAAGGCACCCGTAATTAAGGGAGCCCTCCATATGTCAGAGACCCCGGCATGAGCCTGCAGACTTGTTTCCAGTCGTTCTACAACATGTCTAGGGCTTAGGGTTTAGGGGTGAATCTCATGGTTTTCTCAAACCTAAACCCAAAGCTCTGGACCCCTAAACTCCTAAACCCCTAAGCCCTAAACCGTGTGGCTGCAGCTTGAAGTGTCAACTTCTCGAGGTTTGGCTAGGGAAGGACCCCAAAATTACGAGCATCGCGCGTTTTGGGGTGGGGTTTAGGGTTTTGGATTGAGGGCTCAGGGGCATTGCCACCCTCCAAAAAGTTAATAGTGATCTTTTTTTCGGGTTCTTATTACCAGAGTCCTTCACAGCTTGCTAGCGGTTAGTAAGGATAGCTAGCTGTACAATCCCCTGATACTGAGAATAGTTTCCTTTTTCGCCCTTTAACCTCAGACCCCAAACCCTAAACCTCAGACTTAAAATAGTAAGTAGTAGGTCCCTCTGTTTTGTCCATTCCCTCATTCTATTAACAATACGCAACACATGCCTGTATAGTAAGTAGTAGTTACCATTTTCTTTTCCTTTCCCTAAACCTCAAACCCTCTATATATGTACACACATATAAATATACATATGCATATATGTATGCACTTAAATGTTTATATATATATATATACATATTTATTTACATGTCCTGCTAACCCCCCTAGTCAAGGCTTCCACTACCAATCAATGTTCAGCCTAGGCCTGCGATGAGGACGGCTCCGGCAGCATGACCTTCGACGAGATGGTGGGAGTCTTCCGGAAGTCTGGAGCTCAGGGGTGTAGGGTTAAGGGTTAAGGCTAAGGGTTTTGGGTATAGGGTTTAGGGACATCATTGCTCCCAGTAATGGCGAATCAAATGGAAAAGAGTTGGGGGGTATCTAGGGTATCAAAGGGTTGATACTAACAATCCTGCATGACCGTCAGTGACCTACACCTTGGGAGTTGTGGTTTCATAGCATAGCAAGGTCGTGCAGTTTTGAGGTATCAACAGGAATTATTTCTAAAGGGGACCATCTAATCCCTAAATTGGATTTTCAGGGAGGTATTCAAGGGAATAAGGAGGTCCTAGGGCTTTCCCAAGCAGGCCCACAGTCTGTTTATATTCCCACAATGGATCCATGAAGTCCCTCAAGACTTGTTTCCCTGCACGATACAGTACCGGGGCGAAATTCAGACACACCACTTATGTGAAGAATACATGGTGTTCAACCCTGAACCCCATGATGTCTCAAGTAGTGATATGTGATTCTGGCGGCTTCGAGCTGCACCAATAACTATAGGGTCTGTGTTGACATGGGGGCTTGTCATAAGTATGGTCCCTTTTTGAGTACCCTATTATGATACGGCACCTAATATTTAGGGTACCCCAAAAGGGACAATAATTTCGATAACCACCCACATGGATTGGAATTATGTGGGCACTGTAGAGACGGTTTCCTCAAAAGTTGCATGCCTCCGCAAAGGGCAGGCCGTTCAAGCGGTGTACTGTGGGCCTTAGTTTCCAGCCGTTTAGCTTTAGGGGCAAAAATCATTGCCAATATTGTGGTCCTAGGTTCCTTATACAACTATAGGGTACCTTAAATCATGGATCTTTAAAGAATATTGGCAATAATTTAGACGTTTATCTTCCCCCTCTTAAATTCTGTAAAAGTGTATGTTCCCTTTGTACTCCCAAGGCTGCTGCAGGGACATGATCATTGCTGTCCTACGGGGGCCCACCATGGATTCAGATATTTCTTAGTATTTTCTCTCAACTAGAGTACCAAGTACAGATGTCAATACATTCAAGTAATATTTTTTTAATATGCCTCACGTAGGATCGGACGCCCAAAGCCTTCAACAGATTCAGCGAGTTTAAGCCAACATAGTTTTCGTGCATACACACCCAACAAAATGGAATCCTTCTTTGCTAGGATCCACAGTTGGGGAAACCCTCATCCCCACAGCACGTATCAACCCGTATATGTGCGTACAACCCCACACTGGAAAGCTTCTCCTCGAGCTGTGCAGCTTCTTGCCAAAAGCTGCTTTCCATGCAAGGAATTTCCCCGGATTGTCCATCTCTGCCCAGAAGATGCCAGAGCGGGACACGTAATGTGTCGATTTCTTGGGACTGGGGGAGCTTAGCATGTCTTCGTAAGTGTAAAGTAGGCTTCCTGTATTGCGGTGTAGGATTAGTATTTCAGGGACCCGAAGCCGCAGACTTCTCAAGCTCGACAGGAAGTTTTCCTGATGGAATTCCTGTCTTGGTATGGCTACGTATATGTACGCACTGGCACGTCGGTTGTTGCGTTACCATTGCCAGCACGACTACCGTGCCGGCCCTAAAGTTTGTATGAGGATGTTTGCAGAATCTGCCCTGTAAAGCCCTCCAGAGCTTTCATGCAATCCCCGCTGCATCACGAAACACACGTCTATTGTGAGAAAACACCAAAAAACTCCAAGGCTGTAGGTTAGACTACATCCGTGCACCATGTAGGGAAAACTGAAGTCATGGCCCAGTAATTCCCTTTAGTTTCTCATGTTCATGATTACAGATGACAGTAATGTTTGTGTTTGGTAGTATGCCTGCTAAGCCCTTCTTCAAGGATTCTAGGGTAGCTTAAATCCAAAGCCCGCATCGGTCCTTGCGGCTTCTCTCTACGACCTTCGCCCCGTCATCCGTTTGAACTCTCAGGCCCACCATGACTCACCCCAGAGGGCAAAACCCTAAGCCCCTAAGATTCTAAACCCGACGTCCTAAACCTTAAACCCTAAAAAGCTCTAAGTCCCTGAACCCCTCAGCCCCAAAACCCTACACCTTAAACCCTAAGCCTAAACCTTCGACCCTAAAAAGCTCTAAGTCCCTGAACCCCTAAGCCCCAAAACCCTACACCTTAAACCCTAAGCCTAAACCTTAAACCCTAAAAAGCTCTAAGTCCCTGAGCCCCTAAGCCCCAAAACCCTACACCTTAAACCCTAAGCCTAAACCTTAAACCCTAAAAAGCTCTAAGCCCCTGAGCCCCTAATCCCTAACAGGACATCCGCGGCTTCTGGCGAGCACTAGACGCCCACCGAGCCGGACGAGTAGAGGCCCACGTATATGGGGGTTTCCCAAAACTAGGGGTACCCTATTGGGGGACCCCATAAACAGGCTTCTAATATATTAGGGTCTTTATTGGGGTTCCCCCTATTTTGGGAAACTACCATATCCATGCCCTCACCCATTTGTTTAGGGGTTAGGGTTTGGGGAATGTTTATGCGAGCTGTAGGCCGAACTCCGTAAAGGGGGATGTCTAGGGGCTTATATATAGCGACTACTACAGGGGCTATGGAGGGCGATACCAGGAGTTTAGACTATAGCTCATGTAGGTTTTGGGGAACTTTTCTAACAACGGAAGCTCGCATGGAAAAGAACATGGATAAGGCTAGGTATGTGAGTGCACACCAAGTAACAAGCGGGTACCATTAAAGAGTCCTTTCTATAGCTACTATTAACGATCGCACTAGTGCTGCGTATTATGCCTTTCCAGATCCAGGGTTTTGGCTTCCTGTTAGGTTTGTCTCAAAGTCAGCTTCGTGCTTAAGTGACTAAGGTATAGAGGCGGTAATAACGACATGTTGGTCATAGTCGTCATAGCAATGCTCGAAGCAATTGTCGTTGTGATCGCAATTGTGCGGGCAGTGCAAACACAAACCCAAAGGCAAAGAGTCCATGTAGCTCTATCGTACATACCTGGGCCCTAAAGTAGTTATACCGAAGCCCCCTTGACCCCTAAGTGTATACTATCCACCTACATGGGCCCTTTGGAAAGGGTAATTCTGTCCACATTCCCCAGAAAACTGTCACCTGAAACTGAAGAAAATCGTGCGGCTTTCCGGGACATTTAGGGTTTAGTGTGTGGGGTTCCCCTGCCGGAAGATCTAAGCCTCTCCCTACAAGATATCCTAAACCCTAGACCCTGAACCGCGTTGTGTACCTCACCCTGGCCAGGTCTACGACTTCATGATTTTCATGAGGCCACCATGGCCACCAGCAGCCATAATACAGCAGTTCCCACGTTGTTTTTCATGTCCCTATTGAACTTTTGGTTTAATGTGACATGGAATGTGTGACTTCAATGTCGGTGGTTGTCAGCAGGGAGTGAACGAATGGAAAGGAAAGGTCATGGACACTTTGTTACTATATTAGTAGCTTTATTTATTTTAGGGATCCATGCTTCCCTTCCCTATGAACAACCAGTGACTCATGCAGTGTGTGACTTCAACCATATGGCCACCTGCATGTGTGCTGGAATGTGGCCAGGAAGTACGGGGCGGCGTTCTCGATGTCTGCTCCCATGCTACTCAGATCCTGGAAGCTCTGTGGACCACTACTGCATGGTAATCACCAATCCAGAACACACACCCACGCCGTGATCATATGCAGCCATGCAGCCCCAATAATAGAATCAAAGGTGCTGTGTTGTGGGTGTTGAGTATTGGGGGCTGGGGGGTGTTGCTAGTAGGGGGAGGGGGCTACTCTAACGCTGTTTGCTCACTGTTCTACTAGAGCAGTAGCATACCACGCAGGGGGTCCACAAGGTTCCAAGGATCATACCTTCAAGTTGGGTCATTTCCCCTCCCAGTAACTGTCCTTAAAGGGGCCTTATTAAGGGGCTATTATAACTCCTATAGCCTATAACCCTTTGTGGCAATAGTTACTGTAAGGGGGAATGACCCCACCTTCAGATCATCCAATATTACCCCAATATAACCCTAGTATAACCCCAATAAAACCCCAATATTACCCCAATATAACCCTAATATAACCCCAATAAAGCCCCAATATTACCCCAATATATACCTGCCAGGGTCTTCCGCCTACCTTTTTGCCCTGCTTCGTGTGTGCAAAGGCATCGCTCCGTTCGGAGTAAAGTTCCGACGGCAGAGATTGAGGACAGCAAAAGAGCAGAAGTGAAGATTGACAATGTTATATAGGGATAATGGAGAAGAAAATGGAAACTACCATATTATTCGGGTATATATTGGGGGTCATATCATAGTCCCCCTGTAGTAGATAGAATATGAGGTACATGGGGATCTTATTAGAATATTCCCGAAGCCATATTCTATCTACATAAGGGGGACTATAACCCTAAGAGTCCAAGTACCCAAATAGTAAGGCTTTAGGGTACCTAAAACCCCAATATTTGGGTACTTAGACCCTTGAGGGTAAGAATGAGTGGAGGAAGCAATATTCATAGCCATATTGAGCTTATTCGGGGGCATGGGGAGATCATGGGGCCCTTGGTTTAGGGTTTAGGCTTGGGTTGCTGTTGCGGGGTCGGGTTACTGTTGCAAACTCCCCTTTCCCAGGACTACGGGAAGCCCCCGGCGCGGAATGACGATGAGCTGGCAGCTTGGAGTTGGAACCCTGCGCCGCTGAACATTATGGGGTTCAGGGTTGGGTCACTAGCCCCCATTAGGTAGATAGAATGTGGAGTATATTCTTGGGGTTATGCAGGGTAATATAGGGATAATGGAAAAGAACATGGAAACTGCTATATTATAATAGGGTATATATTGGGTTATAGTCCCCCTTAAGTAGATCGAATAATTTAGTCTACCCAAAGCCATATTCTATCTACGTGAAGGGGACTAGATATTTAGTGCGCCACTGAACATTACATTTAAGGCGAGGAGTTTGGCAGTATCGACCCACAAGGATAGGACCCGATGGCTATCACATGTCTACCATAGTATGCTTGCTATAGTGGTTGGAGTTGCCCCCAGCCCTCTTACTGTACAATTTCCATGAACCCCTAGGCAAGCCCAGATTCCATGTCGTTCTCCCCGTGTTCCTTTCCATGCATAGGGTCCCTACAAGTTTCCATATTTCCTTATACTTACCCTACACCCTAAACCCTTCTTGTAAAACCAATTATTCTGGCTGTAGCCGGCGTGTCTCCTCGCGATACAGGAGTTTCCAAAATTGTCCTTACGCTTTCTCCTATCCCATTGTAGCATAACCCAAGGAATTTTGAAAACACTACCCTAAACCCTAAACCCTAAACTTTGTGGATTACAGGTTTAGGATGTTTTGGGGGCCCCCTCTCCTTCTCCTCTCACAGCCCCTTCAGCCGGCCTGGGTCCCCATGGCTGTCGGGCCCCCAATTGTGATAAAGCCCCACGTAAGCCATAGTCTAAACTCCTTAAAAAGGGGGGAATATAGGGGATTACATAGGAGTATCATAGGACTTATTAAGGGGGATACTAGGAGTTTAGACTATAGCTCATGTGGTGTGATGTTTTCCACACCCAGGTCGTGAGTTCCAAGTTTTTTGTTCACAAGTCGGTGCCGAATGACAGACCATATCTGGCTTTGAGCCAAGGTGTTGGAAAAATGCCCATGATGCATAATTAGCCATAAAGGCGACCTTGATGGCAGGTAGCCCTTCAAGTGCCTTAGCCCCACTGTCACGTCTGAGGGTGAGTATGCACCTGATCCCTGTAATCATCCCTATGTCATCTTCCATACTTCCACATATACTTCTACAATAATGACCCTCAACTCGCAACTCGCTCTGCCACTCCCCCTGAAGCACCAGCCGATTCTGAGGTTGCGAGAAACCGCCAAAGTTCTAGATGAGTCCTTGACGGCGGGGCATGCTCGCTTTCATGCAGTTGCTCCATAGGAATAGACATCCTCCCGCCACCTATGTTAGATCTACATTTGTTGAGCCGAAGTATAGTGGATGACATCCTATGCCGTGCTAGGGATTGTTTACTCCTTTTCGGAGCGGATCCCTTGCAATTGTCCTTCCAACTTCAAGAAATTGTAGGTAGCAATGGAACCCATTTAGGAAGACCCTGTTGGGGTGTACACAAGGAGTTTTGGCTACAGGTCATGTGGCAGTTTGACAAAACAGCATTAGCGTTCGAGTACCCTCAGTCAAGAGCCCACAGGCCCTTCCATTGTAAGCATATTCGTAGATACATATGGGTGGTTGTCAAAACCATGGTCCCTTTTTGGATCCCTATTATAATACGGCCCCTAATATTTAGGGTACCCAAAAAAGGACCATATTTTTGACAACCACCCATATATGTTTACTTGCGGTTTCTAGTTGTTACGGGATACACAGGGGTAGCCTGATTTTTAGACACACCCGTTTCACGCAAACCCTACACCCAAAACCTTAAATTATGTGAAACGCTTACAAGCCCCAAACCCTGGAATATGGAAAAGCAACACGTCAATATCTTACCGGACCCTATAAACCCTATAGCCTATGACAGGCCTACTGGAACAGGCGTGGGGTCCATGTAAGGGCCGTGGACAAGTGGCAGCGGCCAAAGCCTAAGTTGCTTGGTCCTCCCCTTCCCAGGATCTTTACATGTTTAGGGGAGTTTAAAGCGGCTCCATTTTCATCCCTTCCCCGACACTAAATCCCCTTCAATCATCCTACTATGTACTGGTACTGTATTGGGTGTACTCACTATCAGAGGGGTAGGGAGGTTGACATTTCGAAATATTCGTGAGTGTACATATGTACCATTTGGGTGCCTAAAAGGCGGGATCAAGAACTCGAGCCTATCCTAAGGCTTCAACCCCATGTCCTAAAACCTCGCCTGAGTATTCTTTGAGTAAGAGAATACCCCGGCTCTAGGTATAGTATTTTCTGGGAAGGATGACCTCACGTGGTTCAACCATCGAAGACCCAAATCCCTCATCCAAATGAGCTATAGTCTAAACTCTTTAAATGGTGGTTTCATAGGAGATTTTACCGGGAAGTACATAGGGGTTATAAAAGGGGCTACTTGGAGCTTAGACTAGAGCTCGAACGAACCACACCTGATTAAACCCCAAACCCTAAACCTCAACCCTTACCTGCCATTGCGTATTGAAGCCTCAGCTGAACGCGCTTGCCATGCCATTTTCCATTCCATTTTAATTGTCCGTTCTTAGGATAATATAGCCCCAAACCGTTAACCGTACACCCTGAACCGTAGACCCTAAACCAAGACTCTAGACCCCAACATACCTTTTTATAACGTAGTAGTTTCTTTTCCATCATCCTCATATTATGCCAACATATTCCATATTCCCTAAACCCCGAACCCTAAGCCCTATACCCTACACCAATTATACCCTAAACCCGAACCCTAAACCCTATACCCATTATACCCTGAACCCTAAACCCTGAACCCTGAACCTGCGCTGCTGTGCGATGCGCGTGTCTAAACCCTGAACCCTAAACCCTAAACCCAACACCCTAAGTGGCCTGAGGTTTCTAGACGAAGCTGACCTGGATCGAGATGGCCTCGTAACGTTCCAAGAGCCGCCAGCCTAGTGCTTCGTTTTGGGGGCCTAGGGGTTTAGGCTTAGGGCTTAGGGCCTACGGTTAGGGCCTAGGAGTTTAGGGCTTAGGACCTAGGAGTTTAGGGTTTACGGCCTAGGAGTCTAAGGTTTAGGGGTGAAAGTATAGGCCCCAAACCCTAATCCCTGTAGGGGGCATGTCAGGGAATTCCACAACATTATACAGGGCAATTAAGGCGACCTCACCAGACCTCACCCTAAATGGTGGTTTATATAGGGGATAGTACCAAAATGGCCTTAAGTTAGGAATTGAAATTGTTATCCGGATTATAAGGCGAATCACAAGGGGATTATGGGGATCCGTATTTGGGATATTTTGGGATGTAAGTTTAACCCTAAACCCTAAACGCCAAACCTAACGGGTATAGGATTGAGGGTTAAGGTTGCATGGGAGAGGATTTAGGTTCAAGGTCTTAGAGGTTAAGGGCAGGCGTCACCTGGTCTAGGGTCTAGGGTTTAGTATGTGTAGAGATACCGCAATTGTAAGTCTTCCCGATTGAGCGCTGTGGTTCTTAGTAGGGAATAAGGGAATATGTTATATGGGGATTATAGCCCCTTGTTGCATACCAAGAGCCAGTAAGTTAAGCTACCGTACCCTAATTGTAAGTAACTGCAGTTGCTACGCTTAGGCTGGACATGTAGGCTCAGACAGTCCGACATAGTTAATGCGTCATCCCAGTCCTGCAGATGTTCTGAAACTACTATTTACTGTATATACCTATTATGGAAACTCAATTTAAGTTCCTTAACAGCAACCCAGACTATTTAGGTGAAAAGGGTTCATTGGAATGTCAGCGGAGCCGCGGATCCACATGCGGTTCTGGCCACACACATACGTCATGTTGGTGTGCATACGTGTATATATAAGATTAGTAGCCCAACTGTTGGTCCTGAGGTCTTATAGTTGCCTTGCTAGCACGGCTTCGATTAGGTTTTCTCCCAACTTGAACGTGCCAGTCAACCTTTCACACGGGCTCTTGCTATGAGTCACACAGGTTGTGTTGCGTCTTGCACCTAAACCCCATGCAACCCCATTATAGTAGTTTCCATTTTCTTTGCCGTTATCCCTATATATCCCGTATACAACCCCTACCCCTATATACCCCTGTATAACCCCAATAAAGCCACAAGTCTCCAGCCGACTCAGTTTGGAGAAGGCCCTGATTGTCTCGGCCTCAGCGCCTCCCAGGTCGCAGCTGCAAATTTTGGCGAAGGGATGCAGGCATATGAGCTAGAGGCTAAACTCCTAGTATCCCCCTTAATAACCCCTATAGTAGTCCCATATATAATCCCCCATACAACCCTCGTTTAAGGAGTTTAGACTACAGCTCATATGATACCATGCCCATGATATCCCTGCAGACTCCTTTAAGGCTGCAGCGAGTTGTTTAGGCAATGAATTTCCTTGTTCTGATATGGTTCGAGTTGTGTCATGAAATCTTCAGCATGTGTCTGGGTTGCTGTTAATGCACTTAATTTAAGTTGTTATATTGGGTGAAGCCATATTCACTACTACATATATATACACACACCCATTATTATGATAACTTGGTTCAAGTTTCTTAACAGCAACCCAGAATTTTCAGCATGTTTGCACTTCCACTCTGCAGATGCGGCTGAAAGCAGAGCGCAAGTTCATCGACGACAACGCATCGGGACTCAGAAGCGGTGTAGGGAATAAGCTTGCATAATTTCCAACATTTTGGTCCTAGGGTCCTAGAGGCTTTGTATAACTATGCTGAAAAGTACCTCAAACAGACCTCAAATGATGTTGGAAATTTTTTATGCCACTCTAGTGGGGTGTACGGTGTCAGGTCGTTGACTCCTTGGCGCTTGATGGAGCATGTGAGACTGGGTCTCTGCATCAGTCTGTCTAAATCCCCAACAGCTACCTGCATCCTCTCCTTTTTTAATTCCTCACTAGACTTGACTAAGGAGGTTTGAGCCACCCCAAGCCCGGAAAGTAGGACTCCATTATAGTGATATGGTAGTTACAAGTTCCTTATGATACGCGCTGGGTTAATGACAATCTTCAAATTCAAGTTGCGAGTTTTTGGTTCCGAGCTGCAGGATGTGTCCAACCGAATCTTCTGCTTGAATGTTACTTTTCCTAGTCCTCCATATCTTTTTACCTGTCGAAATCTTAGTACCCCAAACCCTAGACCCTATATAACCCCCTTCTAGTAGTTTCCATGTTATTTTCCATTACGCCAGTATAACCCCCAACAATAATGTCCCTGAAAAGGCACCCTGAACTTGCCCTGGGCCAGCTCCGGAATGCCCCCTGCCAATGTCTTTCCTGACCTATCCCATGGGGTTGAGAGTTTAGGGGGTTAAACCCTAAGCCCTAAATCCTAACCCCTAAACCTAGTGTTCAGGGCATGGGGATTTAGGGGTTAACCCTTAAACACCAAGCCCTAAACCCTAAACCTAGGTAGGGTTCAAGGCATAAGCTTGTTGAGGCGATGCTGGCCTTCTCCGCCAGATCCATGGTACGCCTGCAGCTCCTGCACATGTTCTTGTGGGCGTTCAACCCGCAGCTGCCCGGGAAGCGTTTAGGGGTTGTCATTGATTATTTAGGGAGCAGGTCTCGCTTCTACGAGTTGTAAGCATGCAAATCGCAGCTTGCCTAGACTGCAGAGCAGCGTCAGGCAAAGTTCCAGACGGACGGCGCTGTTGTGAATGGCGTATCCCACGATGACTTGTATGCGCTGTGGTGCCGCATTGCAACCCTGACTTGTTTCCTTACGGGTGGGTTTTTGTGGAATGGAGGAACGCGTCCAAATAGCAGTCTGCATAAACTCCCCAGCAAAAACTGGATGTCCACCGGTAAGTTTGGTTTTGGGTATGTGCTTTGGCCTCATGCGGGGTTAGCTGTTGGTTCTTGACTTCGGTGATTGAATGCAGTGAGACATTCGGGTTTGTCAGCGTCGCCTTTGATTTGTCGTTACCCCGACCTCCCAAATGCTCACAATGATAGTCTGCAGACGCGCTACCTTGAGCAGGGTCCAGGTTTTGGGGCTCTTGGGAGGTCGGGGTTACGCAGCAACTACACTAAGGCCAAACTGTACTGTGAGCTTTTCGTCTCAGACGCTGGAGTGGTAGCATACACAGCGACATACCTGAATACCACGCTTGCCAACAACAGCAGCAGCAGCAGCAGCAGCAGCACGGGCTAAGACGCAAGGCACCTTCCCCCAAGTTGAAATGGTAGTTCCCTCAATGGCGATACAAAGATAATTGCCCTTTTGAAAGCGGCGTCTAGGGTTCTACGCCAGTTTGAGGACTGTAAGCGTGCTTTGAGCAGCCATGCCGAATCATGAATGCGGGCACCCCGAGATTGTAGCAGTATCTGGCAAGATCAGTATGGCAGAAATCAATAGTTTCAATGATGGTAAATATGCTTAACGATATTCGTAATGAGATGTGAATACGAGTAATGATAAGAACAAATGATGCTAGTAATGTGTGCCTTTCCGTTGTGCGCTCGCCCCTATATATCAGAAGTCCTTGCCCAAAGTTTGGGTACTTCCGAAATGCATGGTCAGCTTCTGCTTGTTCAGAATTCGCAGAACCGACTTGCTCGCGACAGCAGGATGCTGACAATTCTGGCCGGATCTCATACAAGGAGTGGACGCCGAGAGCTCAGTGTTGTTTTCGAGCCCACTGATGATGCAATCCAACGCGCTGAGAAGTAACGCCTGATGCTTCCTGCAAGCACACAGCATGCATCAGAGGCCTGTGGCGAGAACCGCAAGCCCGGGTCGCCCTATATACCCCGCATAACACCGACCATTGTTTAAGGGCCACCAAACCAAGACCCTCATGTCGTAGGGTCTTAGCCATTGCGTTGACCGCTGTCATGGGTGGCATTTGACCAGCCAGTCAGTGACAGGTACATGTGTCGTGCAGTGAGAAGTTGTAACCTTGGACGCGAAGTCACAGCAGTCCCTCTGTAAACCCCTTAGGGAACCCCACAAGGAACCTGTTAGGGAACCCCACAAGGAGGATAAGCCAGGGCCGGGGAAAGGCTCATTATGAAAGGTGTGGGACCCCTTCGTAGTGGTGTGTTCGGCGGACCACATCTTGCAACGCACATTGAGTCGTAAGGCCAAGCCGCTGAGAATGCTTGACGGAAAAGGGTTCCAGCAATAAAACTGAAACAAACCAACCATGCCAGGGTTCCTCTTAGGGAGCTTTCAGCGTAGGGTCAAAACGAAAAAGAAAATGGAGACCACTAATTATGCAGGGTTTATGGTCTAGGGTTTGTTTAAGGGCTGAACTTGCCACAAGGTGGAAACAGAAATGAACTATGACATGGGAGCCGGGACTGTATTGGGATTGTTGTTTGGAACGTAAACAACTTACCCTAATTCGTTAAACAAACACCAATTAGTCAACTAGCTGTGTGTATGTGTGCATATCATGGCTACCCATTTCTTGTCCCGGAACAGCAGGCCAGATTCCCAGATATGTTGGCTACGGTTGGGTCAATTGCATAGAAATTCCTCAGCAGCAACCCGTGCTACATATCATGGTAGCCTGAAACTTTGACCCTGAACCTGAACCATAGGAGCCGTAGATGTGCCGATTTCCTTTTCCATGTAGTTCTGCGTTATGGCAAGCTCAAGCCCCAAATCTCAAATTTTAAGCCCCTAAACCATTAGACCCTAAACCTCTAAAAACCCCTAAACGCTAGTTCTTAAACCTTATAGCGGTGGGATGGGCAACCCCAAATTCTAAACCTTTAACCCTGGAAGTGGAATGTACAAACCCAAATCCAAAATCCTAAGCCCTAAATTTTAGGAGTGGGATGTACAAGCTACGCCTCGACACGTGGCCGATCATCTCGGACATGGAGCAGGGAGCTGCTCGGGTCTTGGTGCTTACCTGACCTTGGTCCAGGGGTACCTTTAACAGGGATATGGGGACTACGTAGGGATTCTATAGAGGGATTACGTGGGGATTACTTTGGGGTTGTGGGCGCAGTTAGGGTTTAGGGTTTAGGGGACCCCAACTCCAACGTGGAAAGTGAAATGGAAAAGCATGGAACATGCAATGGCAAGTCGCTATGAAACGTTGTGTTTCGGGATTCTCGTGTAACGTGTAGTTTAGGAGTTGAGGGCCCAAGTGTCCAAACAACAGGGCTGTAGGTCTCAAATGCTACAATCTGTTTGGTTTTCGGCACCTAGATCCCTGATATTGGGGTAATTACTCGGACGCTGAATTAAGGTGAGTCTAAAGTTTAGGGTTGAGGGTCCTAGCTACGGGTTTCCAGATAAGTTTCTAGGGTATTCTAGAAGGTATATAGTCCCCCTTAAGTAGATAGAATATGGCTTCGGGTCTTTTATAATAGGATCCCCATATACCCCATATTCTATCTACTTAAGGGGGACTATAATCCCCAATATATATCCTATTATACTCTAGTAGTTTCCATTTTATTTCCCATTATCCCTATATAACCCTAACTAATATACCCTATATTCTATCTACTTAAGGGGGACTATAACTCCAGGTATGTGAGGAGGCCAAGGCCAAGGCCATTACTGGGCGACCGTAGTCTGGGTTGCTGTTAAGGAATTGAATCTAAGTTACTATATATCCCTAAGGGTCCAAGTACCTAATAATCATATACTTACCCAAAACCTGTACTATAATTACTATTACCCAAAACCCAAGTATCTAATTATTGGGTACTTGGACCCTTAGGGTATGGGAAACCCTTTTAATTACTGCATACCCACATTTCACTTAATGAATTTAAGTTCCTGACAGGGACCCAGTAGTTGGAACCTCGTCTGATTCATATCATTGTTTTTGGCCACAGAGGGTTATAAGGGGATACCGCAAACACTACACCCTAAACAATGATTTGGGCAGCTTTTAGGCATTTGCACAACAGTCATCCATAGGTCAAGAGGATCTTCTTGGCATTGTTGCTTAGGGTTTCGGGTTTACAGTAGTGACTTCCGTCTCTTCAGTAGGCCATGATGCTGCGGTGGATGCCCAACACCGTATGAAGTCTTGTCTTGGAAGCGTTGATGACATGAGAAAGTTCCATCGTTTTCCTTCCTTTCAGGTATTTCTGGGCATATCCCAAAAAAGGAGCCCCACCATAGACCCCATATACTACTTGTGGGTACTCCGAGAAGAGATTATAGCTACATCATGAATACCCTGATTACAAGCTTACCTGGCGCGGGGGCAGTACCCAATACTGATGCATGTTGCAATATGAGAGTTTCCACAAATAGGGCGTGACCGTAATCTAACATACTATAAAGTTCAATATAGGTAATCGCCAAAAAGGGACCTCTGGCTTTGGAAGCCCGAGGTCCTGCAAACCGTCAGTGTTCATATCATCTTCTCCTTTTTTTCATTGATTCTCCATGAGGGCCATATCCCAAAGTCCACGATATCGCTATATGGCCCTATATATCCCAATATGCCCCTATGTCGTCCTATATTTTCCCACGTACCCTATGTAAGCCTATACATCCCTAGATACGCCTGTGTAATTCTATATCCCTAGAAATCCCCATGTAACCCTATATCGCCCCCAAGAACCCTACATATTGCTGAGGGCTCCGATCCGATGTAACCTACGTCGCCCACGGCTTTCACCTCTAGACTGCAACAGCAGTAAGTGCATTTTTCATGGAGGTAATCCTGCTTGACCCTCAGAAAACTGTCCCCCCCTGACTTGACCCAAAACGGTTTGGCTCATGCAGGATTCCATCCGGGAACAGTAGGAAGCCACCACAGGTGGTTGACAAGATCTCTGCTGCTGCGTCGAAGTGGATCGGCAAGGTTTGCTGGTACAAGGCCAGGGAAGTTGCAGTGTGAATGGCCCAAGTCCCGCAGAACAATGAACATCTCACTCTCGCACAGGTGCTATAAGTTCCTTAAATACCTGTATTCCCCCAGTTTCCATTTTGTTTTCCATGTTCTTTTCCATTTGACTTTCCTTTATAGCGGGATAATACATCAATATTTATTTATTTATTTATCTAAACCCTAAACCCTAGGGGTTCTGTAGAGTTTCATTCATGAGATTCATGAGGCGAGGTCGTAGGCTGCCTCTCCTAGTGCTCCCTTGAACAATGAGAGTCTATCACAGACTTGGAGGGTCCCGAAATTACCACACGGTTTAGGGTTTAGTTTAGGGTTTGGGGGTTTAGGGTTTAGGGTTTAGGGGGCCCCAAAATTACCACATACACTACACTCCCGGAAACCAAAAAGGGCCCTATAAAGACTACAGTCCTTCTAAAAGCCGGCTATATAGGTTTCCATGTTAGTTTGGGGGAGTGTAGGAAATTTTGCTGACGATATTCTGCTAGGCCCTCGTAGGAAGCCAGCTTTGCCCATGGAGTTGCGAGACAACATCCTTTCCTTACAAAGGCAGCCTTTGGTCGGATGGTTCTGCTGCAAGGCATGATCCAAACCATACCCAAAGTCTCGCCCTAAACCCTAAATAGTAGTTTCCATTTTGTTTTCCATTATCCCAATATGACCCCTATAACCCCTATATCTACTTAAGGGGGACGCTTCAGTCTTCGGGGTCTAAAAAGTCTAAAAGGAAAATAGCTCCGCACTGGGGGAAGCATGGCACGTGCTGATACCCACAACCGCTCCCGTGGGAGAGTTTGCGGATGAAGGCAATCATTATTCACTATTATTACTGCCATTATTATGACTATTACTATTACCAATTACTATTACCAATTACTATTACTAATTACTATTGCTATTCTAATTACTATTACTATTACTACTACCATTTCTAGTACATTATTACTAATCCAGAACATGCAAGATTTGCTCCGTCCGCGCTCTGTCAGGTCTTCAAGCTGGTAGATGTCGATGGCTCTGGTGAGATAGGCATGTCTCCGGCCATCCTGTTGCTTGGGAGGGAATGAGGGAATGGATTATGGGGGTTTTTGTTGGGGATAATATAGGGACTACTACAGGGATCCATTCCCCCATTCCCTCCTAAGCACCAGGGAGTTAAGATGGCACATTTTCTCATATGGGATCTGGGTGGGATTGAAACATGTCTACACCAGTGTCTACTAAGAGCTGGTTCGGGCTCGAGTCCCTGGTTGGGTAGAGCTCGTCATCCCTGGAATCCACTTCACCCCTTTTGAATCTAGTGTTGTCAGATATCGACAACACCATGGGAAATGGAGAAATGAAGGGGGAGAGGCAGGCACGTGGATTGTTGACAAACTACAGGAACAGGAGACTTCCAAGTGTTCCATCAAGTCCCTGTACTCAGACGGATTGTCCTCCACCCTGAACTTCAAGTGCTCTCCAGTAGACCACAGTCTCATGATCTGCGATTGTTCGAAGAGCCTTGCAGGCTATGATGAATTCTTCAGGATCATCCGGCGCGCGGACCCCACCCAGTGCTAGGCACTGTAGGATTACTACTCCCCAACAAGACCCGCACTGAATCAAGTGCATGATTCAGCTTTATGCAGCCCCTCGTAGTCCGTACCTTCAGTGCGACGTCTCAGTACACAAGCATATCCTGTACGCTGCTTTGCTCAATGTTGAGTATGCAGCTTATTGCACTGGAGCTTGTTGTCCCTTTAAACTTGATTCTTCCCTTACATGTTCTTATAAACGCCTTCAAAGGGACATTGGGTTTCCATTTCATGTTCCATTGTCTTGCCCATTTGCTTCTCCACTATTGGGGCATAGCATCTGCATGGGCGAGCTGCATGAGGAGTTGTATTGATTTGACAGCCAGCTGCGAGCTAGTGCAGATATATGGATAACTCCCTGGTGCTTAGGAGTGGGGGCATGGATCCCTATAGTAGTCCTTATATAATCCCCATGCAAGAATACTCCCATGATGCATTCCCCCATTCCCTCCTAAGCACCAGGTAGATAACGGAAAAGAACTCGGTCGGAAATTAGTGTTTACATTACATACGGTTCAGGTAGGGTTTAGGAACAGTACCCCAATAATTGAGAGTCAGATGGAAACGAAAAAAGGTCGTATACGGCGGTAGTAAGGCAGCAGTAACACTAGGAGTTGTCGCGCAACAGTTTGCCAAACGACCGTTGACCATGTTGAGACCCAAAATCTATGATCTGCACAGAAGTTTCTGTAAATTCGGTTCCACTTGACTGCACACCCTCAACCTGGCAGTGCCAGAAACGGCCTGAGCGGTGGGACAGGCAAAAGATCCTTCAGAATCCGCACACCACGAGCCTTGAACCCTCCACCTCAAGCCCAAAGCCCAGAACCCGAAACCCTACACCCTACAGTCCCCCTCACAGCCAGGCGGGAGGGAAAAACAGTCCCCCTCAAGTAGATAGAATATGGCTCTGGACATGTTATAATAAGACCCCCAAAGACCCCATATTCTATCTGCTTAAGGGGACTATAACCCCCAATATAGATCCTATTATAATATGGTAGTTTCCACGCTCTTTTCCATGATCCCTATATAACCCCAATAATATACCCCACATTCTATCTACTTAAGGGGGACTACAAATCGACCCATGCCATGAGGTCCGCTTCCTTGCCTGGCCATCACCACCAAGGAGATCAGCAATCCTGAGCTGAAGGTGCTGTAGGGACCTAAATCGGGGTTTCCCAAAATTAGGGGTACCATTTGGGGGGGGTCCCAATAAAAAGGATTATAGTATTTTGGGGTCTATATTGGGGTCCCCCTATTTTGGTAAATTGCCAAATGATGCTAAAATGATGGTCAATATGGTTTCGGGTTACGGGTTTAGGGCTTAGGGTTTATAGGGTTGCGTTTAGGGACCTACATGATGCTAGATAGTAGATATATATTGGGGTTTATTAAAAGGGATAATGGAAAAGAAAATGGAAATTACGATAATGGGGTTATATAAGGTTTTGGGTTTGGGGTTCAGGGGTTTGAGGTTTTGGGTTTTGGGTTTAGGGTTTAGGGGTTGAGGGCTTAGGGTTTGGGGATACTGGAGAACCAGATGGAAAGAAGATGGACAATCAAATGGAAACTAGGGGCGTATGTAGGGGTTGACAGGAAATGTTTAAAATAGGGGTTGCCCCACATGATGGGATCCTGTAACACCTTCACCCACCTCGCAGCCCCGAGGCCGGAAGAAGGTCTAATCGAGGTATATGATGGGACATATACGGCTCAGTTGCGCTTTTTGTGTGCCATTGGGTTAGGGTATAGTGAAGGATCCTACGACCACAACGGTCGCTGTAGGGTGTAGGTTTTGGGCTCGGGGTTTAGGGTTCAGGGCTAGCTTTTAGAAGGGCTTCCGGGACAGGGCCCATGCTTATGTCGAGATTGGACGGGGATCTGGGGGTCCTCCCAAAGGATCGATGTCAAGGGTTTTAAGAAACAAGCTCCAAGGTCCATATTGCTTTATGATGGCCAGCCGTATTCCCAGGATCCCCAACCCCGAAAGTCTTGCGATCCGATGGATCTGCATGGGGTTGCAAGGAAGGTTGTCGGGCGTCCTCTGCATCACTGCATGGATGCTAAAGGATTGCCACACCACAGTCTGCTTTTGCAGAAGCTTCGCTGGTATTTTTTGGAGAGTACAGCAATTCTATATCCATGCGTTGGCTTGAATGCGACGGGTCGCGACAGGGCTTATGGAAGGCCATGGACCAGGACATGCCAGCCGCCCAGAAATACATGTCCTAAGGGTCCAAGAGTTCGACCGCCAAGCCGTTCACATATAGGTACTTTTGGACACAGGTCTTTACTGTGGAGGGGCTTGGACCCTGGGGCCTTAGGGTTTGAGCTGCAATTTGGACCCATTGCCGTCTGTGAATCAGCGGTGGTATGTCGTTTTCGTCGTCACGTCTTTTTCGTGGCAGCTCGCTTGAGTATTGCTGAGACTATTATTCCTGTGAATGTCCTGTTTTTTGCAACTTCTATCTGCTTGTCTTGGCAGAGGTCGGGGGCGATAAGCGTCCAAGAGTTCATGGTCTTCATGCGGCGACTGGAGGTCCTTTCCGGCGGGCGGCAGGGTCACGACCTTGCCTACATCCTGGATGTCCTATTGTTTCAGGGCTATACCCTAGAAAACGTAGGACAGAACACCAAAAGGCAGACAGGAAGCAGGTACAGCTTTGACGCTGACAAGACGCAAGGTCCCCTTCGAGTGATTAGGGGGTTAATTATGAGAGTGCAAGCAGCTGTGTCTCAAATGGGGTGCAGGCGCTGCCGCAACATACCCCACTAAAAAAGACTTGTTTGAAACACTCACTAAACCTCTCATTGACCAGAAAAGTGGGCATCAGTGGGACGTACTTGGATACTTCTAGCATCACATGGCTATCCATGCATTGGCAAGTAAACTTGACAGTTCCCAAAAACGGTGCGCGCTCATACACCCAAACTACTATAATCTTTGTTCAAGGGACTCCAAAGAGGAATCTCAAATTGTTGGAACCCAACATGGGCTTGGGAGTCTTGAAGGTCCGCCGTGGATATGCCCAGTGGCGGCCGCAGGTTTTGCAAGGTGCCAGGGGCTATTGTTTGCCTCTCTGTGCTGTGGCAATCGCTTTGTAGCGTTGCATTGCTTTTAGGGTGCTCATCTACATGCACATGAAGGTAAATGCGGAGCCAGACGAGCTGAATGGCTATACGGCCCGTCTTGTCACATGCAAAGCTGGGTATCTGCATAGGATGGCTTGTTTGCCGTCATCGTCTCCAAACCTTGAGGGCACGAGCACCCAAAACGACACTTTAACCCAGCGAGCTCATGTATCAATGCTATGCGGCTTAAGTGTATCCGGCTGTGGTAGTTGGACTTCTAGGGCATACAATCATCTTGATGAACGTGAAATCTCACACAGCGCGTCCTGAAGCGTGGAAGATGACCTGGGATTTCCCGGAAATGCTACAACAGTGTGGGAATTGGTGCTGGCATCTGTTGTGGTGTTGGTATGGGTATTCAGTATCCAGTACTCGTATTTGTAGCACTACTGCTTTCATTTGGCGTTGGAGTGCGGCTAGTGCTATCACATGCTATTACTAATAGCGTTCTTGCAGCCATGGCCATGGCTAGCACTAGGTCATTCATCTCAATTACGAAATATTACGAAGCTAACGCTCATGCTCGTTTTTTTGCTACATTTATTGGTGCCAGTACAAGTTCCCAATTATTATCTTCGAGGTGTAGTAGTAGCGCAGTAGCACCACCACCACCACCACCACCACCACCCCCGCCGCCGCCACCGCCCCCACCACCACCACCACCACCACCACCACCACCACCAACAACAACAACAACAACTCCTGCTGCTACTGCTGCTGCTGCTACTACTGCTGCTGCTGCTGCTGCTACTCCTACTCCTACTCCTACTACTACTACTACTACTACTCCTGCTACTACGACGACGACGGCAGCAGCAACAGCAGCAGCTGCTGCTATTTGTCTTTTGCTCTCGCTATTGCCATTCTTACTATATTTCTACTACTGCTACCATTGCTCCTGCTGCTACTATGACCCCTTCTAGAATATACGCTGACAAGTATTGCTATGACTGCCATCGCTATTTCTTTTGTTTTTCGTGAAGATTATTAAAGCGAGTATTTCAACGCTGCCTATGAGTACAACATGCGTTCTTACGGTTGGTTCCTGGCATACTACCCTCTGCCATGTTTCTTTCCCCCATCAGAAGAGTGGTTGACGCAACAAAAAACACCGTGGCGTCAATTTACCATGATCTTTGTCATGAGTATGACTACGCATGTTGACCACTACCGGTGCAACACCCTGGCCATGTTATATCTTGTAAGTTAGTACGTTTGTTAGCATGTTCAGCATTGCTATCAGAAAGTAGTAGTGCTGTCTACTATTGTTCATGTTATTATCATACTCAGTATTGCCAGGAACCCCTCTGGCAAAGGCAGCTGTAGCAGCCGAAGTAGCCGCGCGGGCAAAGGCCTCATCGCCGAGCTAGGGTATATGTAGAGTTTGCCAGGGTTGTATAGAGTTCAGGGTTTACGGAGAATGTGTTGCGCCTCCCTTTTTATCCCAATATATCCCTTACTGCGAGGCTTAATGGGTACATATGGAACCGTTTTGGGTACCCTAGGTACTAAAGGTCGTATTATGCTAGGGACGCAAAAAGGGATCACAGATTTCGCAAGCTACAACGCAGGGAACATTTGGAGTGTCGACTCCGCTATGTTGTTTCTTCTTGTTAACGGATAAAGGCAGCTTACAAAGTACAATAGTTTCTGAGAGCTGAAGTTCAGTGCACATCTATCAATAGCTAGATCTTGCATAGCGATGATTACCCTACCCTAGACCCTAAACTCTTGGCCCTGAAAAGGTAATTTCTGTTGCAGGGTTTGAAGTCTGAAGGTGCCAGCTCCTTTCAGGAGCTTCTACCGAACTTCAAAAAAAGAGACAAGAAAAAAACACATGCAACTATCACTCCCCTGCATATGAGTGACCGTTTTTACTATCGTGTAGGAGCCAAGAGCAGGCAGAGATAAAATCCAGGGACATAAGCAAGACCCTGGTAAAGCGATAGGGCCTCCCCCCAAAAGCGATACCCCCGAAGTGGCTGACAGCAGTGTGTAAAAAGCCAGTAAAGCCATTGGCCCCCCCTCAAGCGATTTTTAGTAAGCCGCTTACGAATAATTTAGGTAGCTTCTTATATGCCCGTAGTGTGCCCTCTTGTGGTATGTAGGGGGTAGTCGATTTGAGATTTCACTTTCCTCCGTTATTCGGGGGGCCCTAGCCACCACCCTCCCAGTGAACTCGTTTGAGCAACCTGTCGACGCCAATTCCAGGAAAAACAAAGTTTAGGGCATAGGGATAAAAAAAAACCAGAAGGCCCTAGACCAATAATTAATTGAGAATCAGAGCGAACAAAATGAGGAAAATCACGTGGAAGCTGGGATTATGTAGGGGTTTGTGGCGTATGTAGTGCAGAAGCCTGAAGGAGCACTAGGTATGGAGCATCAAGCGGAAAGGACATGGAACGTGCAACGGAAGCTGAATGGGGTTTAGGGTCTAGGACTTAGGGGTCTATGGGATTAGCCAATGGACCATTGGTGTAGAATCAAATCTGGCAAAGCAAATGGGACATGAAAGGGACAGTGGGGTTATACACGGGGCTAAATAATCACCGCCATTTTCCCTAACCCTTGCAAAGCTACAACTCAATGTGCCCCAAACCTGAAGCACCCTAAACCCCTAACCCCTCAACCCTTAACCCTATCGCCAAAGTCTTGAAACCCGGAGGCGCCGGGCGAACATCTTTCGGAATCGCAGCTTAGCACTCTGAAGGCTCGCTGACTCACGAACAAATAGGGATAGTACCTCTTTCGCAGGGGTTCAGGTCTAGGGTTTGGGGATATTACCTCGATAATAGCAGAGAATCAAATGGAAATTCCAGATCCTCTTATTAGATAGGGTTCGGGTTTCTTCTGGCTAGTTGAATCTGGAAGCCCAAGAAACATGCCATATAGGATTTGCGGTCTATGGAGTGAAGGAAGGATAGGGCTGATGACTGGGAGCATGTCCCGATCGTTTAAGCCTGTTTCTCGGAACGATGGTGGAGCAGAGCAGCAAGAGGCCACACAAGCAGAAGGAGAAAGGGGTCTCTAGAGGTCCCATCATAGGATATTGGGCATTCTTGGCCATTGTAGACTTCGTTTAGACTTCTTTCAGGGCCCATAATAATGGCCATATCATATTAGGGCCATACTCGGGAAACCTTTTAGGGGCACCACCTGTGGGGTGCAACCCAGAACCCCTTGATTCTGAAGCTTGGACCCCTAGACTGTTGGCTCTCATGAAGGTCCAGGTGGATAAACGTCTCATGCCACACATGATGTTCAGGAATGCAGCGTAGAATGATCCTTAACGGCAAAAAAAGTGCGAACAATTAACATTCATTTTGAAACTTGAGCTTCTAACCCATATAGGCCATGTGAAGCCTGAAGCCCTGTAACGGAAAACGTGCCTGAGCGACCCAGATGAGCTCCTGAACTCCATAAGCCTTAAAATGCCCCAATATATCCTTATAGATGTCCCTAGATATCCCCATGTATCCTTGGATACCCCTGGATATCCATATATACATACACACATATATATATATATATGTCTCTCTCTCTCTCCCTCCCTCCCTCCCTCTCCCAAGTGATTCTCATACCTCTCCCAAGTGATTGCTTAGATATTCTCATATATCTCTCGAGCCTTTTTAGGAACGCCACTCGGTTCTCAGACTTTCTTGGGCCAGGACTGTTTGCGGGCAACGAAGCGAGAGGACTGATGATATAGCTACTGTCAATCTTAGGGCTGCCGAGGGACCATCAAGGGTGGACATGATGGTCCTTCTTACAGTTTAGTTTAGTATCGTGCCGAATGTTTTTCGCTAACAAGGAACCCATGTGCATGAATTATAGGGGAAATACTGATTGTGGGGTGTTGGGGGGGCCCTTCCAAGGTGGGATAAGGTTCATATACGGATACACAGGGATCCTTTTTTTCGAGATGATTAGGGGCCACATAGGCTATATTGGGACCTTTTCAGAAGGAGGTGGGGGTTATATAGGGTTCAGTGCTCAGGCTTAGGGGTCCTTCGGGTTTCCAAGAAGTTTCGTGGTTCCCGCAGCAAGGGCTTGGTGTTTTGGGGGGGTCGCCTGTTTTGGGAAACCCCCGTATAGTGCTCAAGACCTTGGGCAGGTTAAGAATTCGGGCAGGTCCCCTTATACCCTAAACCCCACATCTGACCCTGGGTCCCAATCAGCAGAAGGGCGGCTATAGAAAGGTAGTTTAGGCGAACACTCATATGATCTATGTCTAAAGTGGAAGTATCCCTTCTAATATCCTCTTAGTAGTCCCCTTACTATATAGTCCCGTATATACCCCGCTTTTATAGGTTATGGCTCATGTAGCTTTGCACATGTAGACAGGCATGTCTGAAATGGTGGGGTCTCACTTGTGTAGGTCCTGGCACTACTTTGAGGGTCAGCTGGGCTCAGAATGTTGATAGTACACCGTATACCCAAACCCTAAAACTCAAGTCCTGTAAGCATTAACTGAAGCTTACGTCGGCCCCCCCGTTTAGGGTATGGAGCTTACGGATTCAAAGTGAGGAAAAACATAGAACGCCTCACTGCCACCACCCTCAATCCACATCCTGAATATGTAAGCTCTGGAACTCTCATTCCCTCAAGTCTAATGCGGCACCGCAAAGTTCTTTGGGAATTAGCAAGTACTTCTTACTGGGTCCTAAGTTGTAATTATACGTATAACATGGAAAAGCTAGGCGGTCTGTAAGGAGGGTGCTGTTTATCCCAGCTAACACTGGGTACGAAGTCCCTTTGCCCGGCCCTCCAAAGTAAACCCTGATCCTGCTCTTATCTCTAAATACTGATCCCTACACACCACTTCCTAAGCATTTGCTTCAGGAGCTTAGGCACAGTGAGGCGGACTATAAGCGCACTTTAAAGCCCAGCTAGAAGTGGATGGCTACCAAAACCCTGGACCGTCTACAATGAAGCCTAAATCTTAGACAAATCCCTGGACCCCAATCCCTGAGCCCGTATTTGAGGAGCTTCAGCGCGCTTACGACCAATGGGGCTGGCCACTGTCTCATTCCCATTACCGTCCCCTCAACTTACCGGAAACTCAACAGGGATCCCTGATAGATTATTGCCTTCAAAATAAACGACGGGTTCCATGTTATTTTGGGGTGAGGTATAGGATATTTTCCAAAGATGGGTGGCATTTCTTCTAATTCGGTGATTTCATGTGTGGAGTATCTCAAAAGCTATAGCATTCCAAAATATAAGGGTGCTTTCGAACTGCTGCAATCACGAATTGCCAGAAGAGGGTTCCGCTCGCCTACCCCAAGCTCTACAAGCCTCTTATCGGGACCCGGAAGGGACGCCCAAGTTTTGGAACCCCTCATGTTTCTTTTCGGTCAGCTCCCCTGTAATTTTCTTTTCGTTTGTCTTTTTAGAACGGTCGCTGCAACATTGTGGTCATCATTGCCACACACCGTTCGTGCGAAGACTGCGTACTACTGTTGTCAACAAAGATAGTCTTGATGTCGTTATGTAAAAGCAAGAAAAATCGATGGCTAGTTCGCGACAATCCGATTCTGAAAGGCAGCCCAGGCAACCCTACACAGCAAAATAGAACCATGTAAGCAACTAAAAAAAGGCGCTAGAGGAAAGTTACTTAGGTATGGAAATAGCTTCAGAAATCGACCAGCAACAAATTTCCTCAAAGTGGTGCGCGCGGAAGCTTTCGCGGCGGCACTTCGCTTGCGGAAGCTCTTGCGGAAGCTCTTTTTTCAATCCTCCGCATCCCTATCAGAAGCTTATGGACATGGAAGGGTTGTAAGCTGAGGGGGATGACGCCGAAGACTAGAAATCCATATCGCGGAAACGCCCCGGAAGCACCTTAGACGAAAACAGCGTCAATCAACCTGCCAACAGTGTTCGCGGAGGGCTCGCGGAAGCTTGCGGGCGGAAGCTTCCTTAGTTCCATTCAATTCGTATCACTTATTTTCAATGGCTCATTGTGGGCTGTGTTGTCAAAGCTGTGGTCCCTTCTTGTTCTAAGGTTCCCCCGAACATACGGCCCCTAAGTAACATATAGGCTGCCCAAAGGGTTTTCTGGAACAGGAAGCCGTAAGTAGTTGAGCGGCCTCCGACGAGGTCCTGGCGCAGTCTAATCACCGAGTGGGCGGGCGTCCGAGTCAATGTTAGGGGCAGAGTGTTTGGGCAAAGGTGGTTTGAGTGGTTAAAAGGCCTGGTGTTTTGTGAGAGTTTTAGTGGTAGAGCGTTTGGAGCTCTAGGTGTTAGGGTTATGCGTCTGTTTGGGGTTGACAGGAAAGGTATGTATGCATTGCGCGCATAAAACATTTAGCTGTAGATGTACAGTTTCCCATGCACATGTTAATGTACGCGCACAGTTTGCACAACATAGATGTGTACAAGGTCTTTGCATGTTTGGAATTTGCTGATTTGCGATGTCCTTGCCTGAGTGTACATTCTGAGAACACGTGCATAACATTGAGGCGCCGGCATTCTATACAGAAATTGCATGGGGCCAGAAAGCTTTTCAGAATTGTGCGTTCCTTTGTGAGCATCACGTTGAGAAATTGTTCTGGGGCATTTAAGCTGATTATTGTAAATCCTGAGCCCTAACCTGAAAGCCTGAACCCTGCACCGTTTTCTGAGATATGTCCGTGTTGTCTCTGCGAGTGGACATCGGCCCATACACTTTCAGCTGAATCCTGCGCCCATCAGGAGTGGCCACGGATTGTTAGGGAGTTGCTCCAAATCCCGGAGGCAGGGCATCAACAGGGCCCTGTGCTTCAGACAATCCATACCTGCGCACGTCTCATTTTTTGGCCTTAGGAGTAGTTTTCAAGTCAGTCTAGGCTCAAAACATTTCGCGGTTGTTGGGGTGACCCTCAATGCAATGCTCTTTCAGATGGGTGTATGCCAAAAGTATAGTTATTCAATTCCCCAAGATACCAGGACCTTGCCCCCCTAGAGCCAAAGGGCTTGGAATCTGGAAGCTTCCAGAAAATCAATTCCCAATCCTATAAAGCCCTTCAAAGTAAGGAGGGCCATGTCGATTGCTCGCTGAGGGTCACAGTTGTGACAAGTTTTTGTTGGGGGATGGTCTCCCGGTGCCTCCTGGGATCCTAGGAATATGTGGGCTTTGCCAGGGTTTAGGGATAATATCCCGACAATGGAGAATCAAGCTGAAAATGATCATTCAACTGCAAACCAGGGTGTCATGGGGCCTTGCGTCTCCATAAATCAAGGCTCTTTTGGTGTGTCTATGTTTGGCTTTCCGAGATGTATGGACACTCCCTCACACCCCTTCCTCTGTGCAAGTCCATGCAGGAGGAGCTCTGCGACGATGGCTTGTTCTCTGTGGTGTCCCCGGAATGAGGGATTCCATGAGAAACAACATGTAGTCATGTAGGGGTTTCCCAAAATTAGGGGTATCCTCTTTGGAGGTCCCTATAATAAGGACTATAGTATTTGGGGGTCTACAGTGGGGTTCCCCTATTTAGGGAAACTATTTGTAAAAAAAACATTGATTTTGAAAGGCTTTCTAAATGACCGGGTGAGTTGTAGGGGGTCCCATCAGTCAGGTTTGCTTCGGTTTTCAAGAGCAGATACCTGTATGGCCTGTATGTGCTTGTAGATTTGAGCATACTTTTCGTCGGGCATCTCTTATGTTGGAACTCAAATTTCCCCAAAGCAAGCGGCTTTAGTTTATGAGGTCATGGTTTATGGCTTCTTCAAGGCATAAGACAAGGAAGCTTGTATAAAACAGCCCTGTTAGATCTGACAGTTTTCAAGCTGCTTTGCATCAATGTCATGAAACCTTCCCACACCCATTAAATCAAGACTTGCTTCCAGTTTTGGAGCGTAGGCCTTCAGATTATGCATCAGGGTCCAGGGAAATGACAGCAACTTTCATTCTTGAGCCAGGAAGAGAGGGCAACCTGCTCCAATCTATCATGGCACCCGAGAATGAGCCCTATAAAGACGACAGTGCTTAGGAAGATGTTTGATTATTAGGAGTGGCGAGACTAGACCCTATAACATTTGTTTGTCATCATCGTACAAACCTCATATTCTGCAACGCGTAAGGAAGAAGGGGCACCACTTCAAAAGGAGCCCTAATATAACCCTTGTAGAACCCAATATAACCCAATATAAACCTAATATAGCCCTAATATAACCCAATATAACCCAATATACTCCAAAAAGGACAGTCCTTAGAGGGTTTTGAGGGAGGCTAGTCCCTGTGACTTGCCTATACCAGCCCTATACACACACTAAATAGATGTTAAAGTCACGATGTATCCTCTACACCCTCAAACATCCGCTTCGTGCCATACTTTCACACTCTGGTGTTAGGTTATGTAGTATATCCCCTGAACTAAATCCTTTCGAGGCGTATGACCCTTTCTAATTGTATGGGTTCCGGAACCCCTTAGTAATCCGAGGGTCTCAAAACGTAGACCCTACACCCCAAACCCTCTATATCAATTATATCCTATGAACCCTTGCTAAGGGACCGAAACCCTATGTATCCTTAAACGGCCCCTTCGAGGGACTTAAGGGTCCCACGCCCAGGCTTGGTCGAAGATCGACACAGAGAACAGGGGAGAACTTCCTGCGCCATCCTCGGGAAACAAAGAAACTCCAGCTAATATTATAGGGATTATATGAGGTCTGTACGGTAATATTACACGGATCATATGAGGATATATGAGGTTTGTAGGGGTGTAGGGGATTATATGCTGATGTTGTGTATACCCCTGTGGGTTTGGTTGAAGAAGTTGGCTGAAAGGGTTAGGCTTTCGGGTTTAGCTCTTAACAAAATCATGGAGAATGAGACGGAAAGTACATGGAAACTCGGCATACATCAGGATTTACAGTAGGTACTTAGTGGACTTTGGTAACCCCAAGCCCCCAATAGTTGGACCCCTTGATTATCAGAAAGCCAGAACAACGTAAGTGCTGTTTCAGGGGTTTAGAGTTACCAAGCTCTCCACAGTTTTGGTCCCTAAACCCTAAACCCTAAACCCGAAAGGGTTTGGGTTTGGCTCATGAAGCTTCCAGCTCTTTGTGCCGTTCCCAGGGTCCTCACCCTCGCCAGCACCAGCCTGCTGGCAACTGCCTGCGCTATATTCGGCCCTGTGAACGTCCAGTACTACAGCTGCAAACAGTGGCCCGGTCTGCGTCGGGACGACATCGCGTCGGAACCAAGGTGCTAGCCTCGAAAAGCGGCGACAGATCCGAAACGGTTGCCACTTTGGAAATCAGTCCTTCGGCTAGCCTCGCCTCCCGCTTGAAATTCAGAAATCTTCCATGATTGCCAGAACATCGCAAAGACTAAGCATCAGCGACTCCCTCCATGGAACACTCCTTCCCCACGCTGTCAGCAAAACCCTTTACACTGAAGCTTCGGACCATGGTCTGCATACCGTGAAACCAAAAGAGCCGAAGCCAAGCGATATATGCGGTCACGAACGAAACCCTAGCAAAACGATTGGCCCCCTCCAAGAGGATCTCCTACTAAGCGATTTACATGTACCCTATCGAAAAGCAAAGATTTGGAGAATCCAAGCAAGGGCTGCGAGGCAACAGGCATGAGAATGAGAGCCGGCCAAACACCTGTGAAATCATGGGCACTCTCCAAGAAACAGTCTTGTCCTTCAATTTTCAGATAGCTGTTTTCAAGCAAGTCCCGGGGCTCCTCCTATGCGCATACAACACTTTGAAATGAAAAAGGGACCAAAACAGACCCAAGTAGGGGGCCCGGGCACTTGCAACCAAGTGAATCATAGGACCCCCAACTATACTTACCCTGCATCGTTTTCGCGTAGAAGTACACGTACCGACTAGGTGATAACTGCCCCCAAGTAACCCCAGCGCAGGTTGAGGCCCTCATAGGGTCTGAGACACCTGATGAAGCAAAGCCTGACGAAGATAATGCGCTTAGCAGATCTGCTGGGGAGCCTTGACCTTGATTGCAGGAACTACAGGACTCAGGGCACATAGAGTTTTGGGTAGTTTATAGGGCTGAGGATGTGAAGGGCTTAGAGATTACTTGGTGATCTCTACGAGCTGCAGCAACAGAGGATAGCAAAAAGCAAGTAGCAATTGCAGCAGCAGTCGAAGAAGGGCAACATCTTTAACTCTAAGCTCTATAATCCCTAAACACTACATAATGATGACAATATCCCTATATAATACCCATAGTAGTAGCTCTCCTGCACAACAGCAGCGGTACTGGTGATGCCAGATGCCGTGGTGGCTTGGCTGAAGGGGTTATTAGGGTGGATACTCGGATTTTAGACTATAGCTCAGATGGGCCCATGTTTCCAACATGCCTCCCCAGCACTCATGGATGATGGGGCTGTATGGCTAGCCACAAACATGAATTGCATTCGCATTTTTGCAGCTACTGATTTTTGCCCTTGCTGGTTGGAATCGGGAAGATACTCAACTTGCATTTCATTGTGACGCGGCATGTCCTACCCTTTTTCGCCTCCTCTGGTTCCAGCTTCTTTATCATCCGCAAGCAAAAGGTCCGGAAGGCCAGAGTGTACAGGGAGAGTGGACCAACGTCTCTGTCCGCGTTCCATGTTTCACCAGCTGCTCCTGGAAGGGACCAGCCACATTCACTACAGAGTGTAAGTGGTAGTTTCCCAAAATAGGGGGACCCCAATATAGACCCCAAATATATTATAATCCTGATTATAGGGACAAACCCTAAACCCTAAACCCCCAAATAGGTACCCCCTAAGATTGGGAAACCCACAAGTAGGGCAGTGGCATCCCTGGTTCTTTGGCTCCATCCCGGTCGTAGCCTGGCATTACATGCTTAGAAGCATCAACTACTGGGTTGCTGTTAAGGA